>MCJB01038489.1:53157-172056 GCA_002018475.1 Nicotiana obtusifolia
TGTATACGCTGAGGTATCCCTCAACGAATGTGGTGATAGCTTCATCGGAAGAAGGAACGACCACTTCCTTATCAGCCCAATGACATTCCGCCTTCACCCTATCAAGATGTTTATGGGTGATGGAACTAATATAGTCGGATACAGGCTCACCACGACCGGGAACCGAGGATGCCTTTTCAACTTTAAAGTCGGAACTGGTAGGGTACCCTACAGGGACGAAGGCTTTCAACGGGGGCTCCGATGAAGGCTCATCAGTGCGAACCGTCTCAATGGGGGAATTTGGTCTGGGAGGAATAGAATTTGAAGTTTTTGCCATTGTAGGAGCAAGAATCAGAAAAGGTTGCAGATGGGTATAGGCTTGCTGAAGAAGGAGATCAAGAGATAATTTGAAAAGGGTAAGCCACAAGGTGCGAAGGTGAAAAGGGTAAAGAGTGGTTAAAAGGACTATATATATTTTACCAAAGGCGGCGGCACAAAGCACGAAGCGGTCAGGCATTAAATGCACGCATTAAATGCCTGCAGTTAACCAAGGATGGGACTTGTGATGATTGCTTATTTTGGCATTATTCAGACGTCATAAGGGTATCGTCACAACTTAGTTGCTTTCAAGAACAAGTCACAATACGATATTGTCCACATATCGTAACCAACGGGTATGTCGGTCACGAGCTTCGAGAGATCGGTGAACACAAACTCATATCGTTTATTATCCTTACTCTCTAATAAACGAGGGGACTATCTGTATTGGGTAAAATACTTTTACACGAGTCCGGGTTGGGGCTGACCCAACTAGAAAAAGTCGTAACGGAGGCATTATAAGACCGAACTAATCCGGTACGGAGACAAGAAGTTGGGCTCGATAGTCGGAGCAACCGGGATGGAATGAATCGATGCGACCGACCGGGAAATGCTAAAGGACCGAAGACTGGTCTCGAACCGCATATCTCGCCTATCACCGGATATTTCGCCAGGAGCAATTATCTTAACCGTTTTAGCCGTTAGAACGCGATTTGGGGAGATTCTACCCCGGATTTTAGGGGATTTACCCTATAATCAGTTATTTACCTTGTTTATAATTGTGATTGTAGCCTATAAGAGGCAGCTTTTGGCTCATAGTTGGGGACACGAAACATCAATAGAAAAACTCACTATCTTCTTTGGTTATCTAATACAGTTATTTTTACTACCGCAAAAGGCTGATATTCTTTCATATTGTTCACCATAATTAACGGTTTCATCACTTTCCTCTTACATTTAAATTGTCTCGTCATATTATTATTCAGTATCAATTAGTTTACGGATCCTTAGCACTGCAAACAAATTCAATTGTTATCCAATTTTTAGGGTAAACAAAACTTAACAAAAAGGCACATGTGGATCAAATTAGCTCACTAGAGTATCCAGTGAACTCTCTGCTTTAGACTCGAATTATGGGTCTGCCCTGGCACCTTAAAACAGAGTGCTACAGAACATTGCAAGAAGTGATTTCCCGAGGCCAGCCAATGATACATATATAATCAAGGAAAACGAATAACACCGAGCTAAACTAAAGATTCAATATTGTTTCAGTTTACGTGAATCTATTTGACATTGCATGAAATTTAAAAAAAAAAATGAAAATTTTTAGAACTTGTGATCCTAAACAAGTCATAAAATTTGTGTGATTATAAGCGCCCGTTTGATCATAGATTTTGGCTTCATTTTTTCAAAAAAAATTAAAAACATTGCTTGTTTATGAAATATGATCATGGTTTGGGAAATTTTTTTTAGAAATTCCCAAATTCCCAAAAACATGTTTATGCCAGTTTTTGGGTGAAAATATTTCTTCCACTCACAAAACATCAACTTTACTTCAAATAAAATGTATGTCCAAACATAACTTCAACTTTAAAAAAAAAAAATTCAACACAACTTCAAAAACTTTTTTTTCAAGTTTCAATCAAATCTATGTCCAAGCGCTAGCTAATTCTTTTGAAACTTATGGTGTTAAATATGTCAGAGTATTTTGTGTGGCTATAAAACTTATCATTAGGGGTAGAATTAGAAGTTTAAGTTAAATTGATTCCAAATTCAAAAAGAGGTTCTTCTTTTCTGAACGGACTGAAAAGAAAATAGGATCATATAAATTGAAATAGAGGTAATACCATTGTTCAAATAGCTGAAACATTGCAATTTGCATGTTACTATTACTTTACTAATAACTACTTCCTCGGCTCCCCTTTATTTGACTCATTTACTACTTAGAGAGTTGAAAAGATTCTTCTAAAATATTAACTATTTTTACTTATAGTATTTTTTTAATTTTTTTTTTCAAATATACAAATTTTGTTTTTGAAAACTTAAAGAATCTATGGTATAAATTTACATCAAAATTTAAGTACTCCAAATCATGTAAGCTTTACTAATGTATAAAAGCGGCTTGGGAAACAGGTAGACAATCCTTGCTTGTCGATCAAGAGGCGTAATGGGAATTTCAATTGGATATAGATAATAGAAGCTACTTTCAAATGGTGTGCTTCGCGCTTCATCTTTTGGACTTCTTGATGAGTTAGCAAAAACACCAAAAATTTTCTTTTAAGTACAATTCCTTTCCGTCCTGTAATTTAGATGTTCAAGCCACGTTAAATTTTCTCAAAGTACAATTCTTTACTTTTCCTTGTAACTTCCGTAGTTTGTCTTACATGCTAATTGTAGTATGGGACCAAAGTGTACAAAAGTAAAGATGAGGGGACCCATTAGTCATTGAGAACAAAAGAGTGAGTTAGTCAGTTTCAAGGAATAAAAGTTGTTACAAGTTAGTTAACGATGGTTAGGGGAATTAGCTGAATATAATACCCTTTCATCTGTAATTGGGATTCATTGATTTGATTCTTATGAAATAATATCACTCTCTCTCTTTCTCGCAGTCTCTCGATTCTTCTTAATTGGTATACTGTTCAGGAGTAATTTTTCAATTCTACTCCTTAGGTTTACAGTTTGGGTATTCAATTACATTAGTATCAAAGCTCAGCCGATTCTTGACCATTAATCATGCTGGAGACGACGAGAAATGGTGAACTCTGTTGGGAGATGGATGAAGTCAGAGAACAAGTGTGTGAGCAAGGTGAAAGGCATGGAGATGCATTGGAGAAAATTCATCAGTTGCTGGCAACTTTGGCTGCTAATAGTCACCATCAGAATCCACCACCCATGTCGGAATTTGCAGCTCTGGTGGAGGCGTGAATAGGTAACAATAAGAAATCTAAGATCAATTTTCTAAAATTTAATGGTGAAGACTTAAAAGGATGGATTTATAAAAGTGAGCAATTCTTTGATTATGAGGGAACTCCAAATGAAAAAAAGGTTAGAATTGCCGCAATTAACATGGAAGGTAGGGCTTTACAGTGGCATAAGGCTTTGATGAAGTCATTAGGTAGAGGATTACCCAGTTGGAATGATTATGTAAGAGCATTACATTTTCGATTTTGGGCACACTCTACATGAGGATTGTATGTCAGAGTTGATTGAGCTAAAATAAGCGGGAATTGTTCGAGAGTTCCTAGATCAATTTGATGCATTGTTGGGTGAGGTAGAACTATCGGAGGAGTATTCTCTCATATATTTTTTGAAAGGATTGAAAATAGAGATTGAGGTTCAGGCCAGGAAGTTAGGACCAAGAACCTTGATGAAGGCCTATAGCTTGGCTAAATTAGCTGAACATTCTTTAAGGTTGCAGAAGACACAAAGCCAAGCAGTGGTGAGGAGCTCTAGACCCTTACTACCAACCCCAAACTCTTTTTGGAATCTAAACTCGCGAGGGTTCATAAGGGGTGGGGGCAGTAAATATAATGAGGGACGTAAATACAGTGAAGAAGCGAAATTCTCTGGTTCACAAGGGAAACCTTTAGTAAGAGGACCAAGAATACTTACAGGAGCTGAGATGGATGAAAAAAGGGCCAACGGATTATACTTTTGGTGTGATGAAAAATATGGACCATGGCACAATTGCAACGGAAAAGACAGTTGTAAATCTTGAAAGTTGAGGAGGAAGAAGAGTAGTGTGAGGTAATTGGTGCCTTTGGAGAGGAAGAGAATAGTGAGGAATTGGATTTAAGTCCTCAAATGTCAGTCCATAGTTTGGATGATACATCTGATTATAGGACTATGAGAGTATATGGGGGGAGTAAAAGGAAGAATGGTTCACGTGCTAATAGATTCAGGATCTACTCACAATTTCATGGACATAGAGACAGCCAAAAGACTGGAGTGCAGGTTGGAAAACATCCAAGCTTTCTCTGTGGCAGTTTCCAATGGGAGTAGAGTACACAACTCCTTCGTGAGTGCAGTAGCAGCATGGAAAATGCAGGGGTGGGGTTTAGAGCCGACATGCTAGTTATGCCACTGGGAGGTGTAGATGTTGTCTTGGGCATACAATGGCTTATAACATTAGGAGGCATCAAGTGGAATTTCAGGCAGCAGAAAATGGAATTCCATATCGGGGGAAAGAAGATATCACTGAGGGGTAGTCAACCAAGGGAGACTGAGATGCTGACTAACCAAAAAATGCAGAAGGTTCTCACTAAGTCTGCTCAATTAAGCATGATGTTCACAGCAATTGTGCAGCCCAGCGATCAACTGAGCGCCATGCAGACCATCAGCATATAGTCACAATAATTGGATACTGAACACCTACTCTTCTCTTTTTGAGGTCCCTACTGCCTTACCTCCTCAATAAGATCATAATCACAGGATAGTCCTGAAGGAAGGAACATCTCAAATCAATCCATGCCAGCTAAAAGGATGAAATGGAGAGAATGATCGATGAAATGCTGAGCTCTGGGATCATTAGACCAAGTGTAAGCCCCTACTCTTCACCTATTATGATGGTTAAAAATAAATATGGTAGCTGGAAACTTCGCATCGATTACCAACAATTAAATAATTGCAATGTCAGGTAAAATTTCCAATACCAGTTATAGAGAAGTTACTGGATGAATTAGGGGGGGTTCCAAATACTTCTCTAAGTTGGATCTTAGATCTGGCTATCACCATATCAGAATGGCTGAAAATAACATAGAAAAGACAGCCTTTATATCACACCATGGCCACTATGAATTTATGGTCATGCCCTTTGGTTTAACCAATGGCCCATCTACATTTAAAAGTCTGATGAACAAGATATTCCAACGCATCTGAAGAAATTCATATTAGTCTTCTTTGATGATTTCCTCATCTATAGCACCACTTGGTCTGAGCACTTACTACACTTAGAGTTTCGATTTGGAGGTTCCTATGTTGTTTTGGCTTAAATTGTCGTAAGTTGGAAAGTTGAAGGTTTGGAAGGCTAATGGGTTTGACAGAGGGTTGACTTTATTTATATCGGTTTTGATTGTGGTTCTGGGAGTGGGTAGTTGTCTTTTGTTTCATTTGGGACTTGGACGCAAAATTTGAAGTCATTCCGAGTTGATTTTATTAGGTTCGACATGAGTTTTAGATGTTGAAAGTTCTTTAGGCTTGAATTGAGGTGCGATTCATAGTTTTGATATTATTTGATGTGATTTGAGGCCTCGAGTAGGTTTGTATTATATTTTGGGATTGTTTGGTATGATCGGACGGGGTCCCGAGGGGCTCAGGTGGATTTCGGACCATCCGGAGAGAGTTTGGTCTTTTTGAGGCGCAGCAGGTCTAGTGAGATCGCACCTGCAGTGGGAAGGTGCGCAGGTGCGAAGCCGCACCTGCAAGAGAAAGATGCATAGATGTGGCAAGGAGCTGGGAAGGAGGTGTCTGCAAATGTAGATCTTTTGTCATAGAAGCGACATCCTATGTGCGCATTAGGGTTCACAGAAGCGACACCATAGAAGCGGTGTCTTGGTCGCAGAAGCAGATCTCTGGGATTTAAGTTGCTTCCACATCTGCGATTAAGGGACCGCAGAAGTGAAAAGGCTGGGTAGAATATATCTTGAACGAGGGTTTATTTTCATTTATCATATTTAGAGCTAGATAGCTCGAATTTGGGCGATTTTGGAGGAGATTTTCATGATTTGGATTGGGATAAATGTTTTTGACTTGGATTTGTTTATTTTTCATGATTCCAACCTCTATTTTAGTGTTTTTGATTGATGAATTTAATTGAAGAAATTGGGGTATTTTTTAGTAAAAACTCTTCTAAAGCATAAATTGATGATTTGAGGGTCGATATGAGGTCAAATTTGAATTAACTACATATATTTGGACTCGTATTGGAATGATTATTCGCATTTGTGAGTTTTGTCGGGTTCTGGGGTACAGGTCTGGGTTGACTTTGCATGATTGAACCAAGATCATAGCTTTATCGTTTGGGCTTGTTTCCTATGGCTTTTATTGATATTATTAAATTTTTTTGGCTAGATTCGAGTCATCAGGAGGTTGATTTTTGCGGGAAAGGCTTCTTAGAGTATTGATTTAGCTTATTTGAGATAAGTATCTTGTCTAAGTTTGTGTGGAGGAAATTTTCTTTAGGAATCGGTGTAATTTTCATTATTTGTGTTATATGAAACGACGTGTACATAAGGTGAGGGTGTGTACACGGGCATATGTGTTGGTTGTGACCGGATTAGAACTTAGGCTATTAATATGCCTTGATTTGGAGTTGTTTGCTATATGAAACATGCTTTTATTTTGTTTTTCACTCCCTGCACCTTGATATTATTGTTATGATTCTTGTATACATTGTTGTGATACTGGTATTGTTGTTGTGGTGATGTTGAGGCACATGTGTACGTGTGGTGTGGTTGATTGTTGTGTTTGTTATGTATATTGATGCGCATGCAGCGAGACAAGGGAGCTTATGCGCGTGAAGATGTTTTGGGAAAAATATTTTAAAATGTGAAGCTCACGCGGCGTCATAAGGATTATTTGTAATTGTGATGTGTGGTACATCAAAATGATTCTTGTTGTAAATATTGTATTGGAACTGTTGATGATTAGAACATGTAATTGTTTGCCTTAATTGATATCACTTTGTGTTTTACTTGTTTTGGTTAATTTGCCATATTATCACATGCTTATGCCTTGTTGCCATTTATTGAATATGCTTTCCGTTGTTAGTTCTATATTGATATTTTACAAATGTTTTATGTCTAATGAGTGTTTTGACTTGAACGTTGTCACTACTCTACCGAGGTTAGTCTTGATACTTACTGGGTACCATTTGTGATGTACTCATACTACACTTTTTTGTGCAGATCCAAGTACATCAGATCGAGCCGGTCGCTATAGAGCTGAGCCGGATATTGTGGAGACTTCAAGGAATACTTGATATTCCCATCTGCGGGCCTCAAAGTCACCTTCTATTAGTTTTTCTTAATGCTATTATTTGTACTGCAAAATAGTATTGTATTTCGAGATTTCTAGTGTATTCTTAGTAGAACTTTTGACTCCGTACTACTGGTTTCGGGAATATATGATTATTGATTTCTCGACTATGTTATGTCATTTATCAGTTTTATTTCATAGCTAAGTTGTTTATTTCTAATATTCTCATCATGTGTTAGGCTTACCTAGTCTTAGAGACTAGGTGCTATCACGATCCTTAAGGTAGGATTTTGGGGTCGTGACAAGTTAGTATCAGAGCTCTAGATTCATGGGTTCTGCGAGTCATAAGAAAGTTTAGTAGAGTCTTGTAGATCGGTACGAAGACGTCTGTACTTATCTTCAAGAGGCTACAGAACTATCAAGAAATTTCACTTCTTTCATTCCTTCTCGTGCAGATTTATTGATTCCAGAGTTTGAGCTTTTGTTTTTCTATTCTCTCACAAATGGTGAGGACACGCATTACCGGATCAGCTGAGTATACACCCACACCTCCTGCTAGAGCACGGAGAGCATGGGGGCGAGGTAGAGGCCGAGGAGGGGCACATGCTACAGCTAGATCACCTGCCAGAGCAGTGACTAAGGAACCACCAGTAGCTCCAGTTGAGGAGTGGTACTTGAGGCGCTTGTTGCTACCCCTGGATTTCAGGAGACTTTAGCACATTTTCTGAGCATGTTCGATACCTTGGCTCAGATGAGATTGATCCAAGATTCACCAGATACTTCTCAGGCAGTGGGAGGAGCTCAAACTCCTGTTATCCGTACTTCAGAGTAGTGGGCCAATATTGATCAGGCTATAAGTGTTATGCTGGTGCAGCCCGTGATCGCAGTTCAGCCTGAGGTCAAGCCTGTGGCATCTGGGAGGAGCAGTAGAGGCTTGAGATGTTCAAGAATTATGTTGCTCCTACTTTCAGTGGCGCAAATTCTGAGGATGCTCTGGGTTTTCTAGACCAATATCACATATTTTGCGCATTATGGGCATAATGGAGGTGAGCGGGTTCGACCTTACTACTTTCTGGCTGACGGGGTTGGCATATCGATGGTGGTAGGACTATAAGAAGAGTAGGCCAGCTGATGCAGCGCCACTTACTTGGACTTATTGCACTGATCTATTTTTGAGAGAGTTTGTTCTACATACCTTCAGGGATGCGTGGCGCATCGAGTTCGAGTAGTTGCGCCAGGGGACTATGATTGTGTCCGAGTATGCTTTTGAGGTTTAGTGAGTTATCTCATCATGCACCCGCCTTGGTTTATACTGTTAGAGAGAGGTTCCGTAGATTTATTGAGGATTACGGTCTCATATTTGGGATGGCAAGAGAGTTAGAGACTGATACTTATTTCAGTTGGTGGCAGAGATCACTAGGAGGTCGGAGCGTATCCGCGACCAGGAAAGAGGGGATAGGGAGGCCAAGAGGCTTCGAGATTTTGTACGATTTAGTGGTTCTCTCTCTACATCTTCATCTAGTCATGGTAGAGTTTTTTTCAGTCGACTAGTTCATTTTGCACTTCAGACTACTCGCAGTGCTCCAGCTATTCAGGGACCTTAGTGTACCCATTTCAGACAGCCATCTTCCAATGCACCTCCTTCACGGGGTTCCTGCAACGGTTATTCTAGCCGTCCGGTTCAGACCCAGTACCAGCACCCACGCCTGTAAAGAGGTTGTTTTGAGTGTGGTGATACTAGACACATGGTGAGGGATTGTCCCAGGCTTAGGAGGAGTGGACCTCTGCATGGTACTCAAGTTGTGGTTTCTGCTCTAGTTGATACTCCACCTACACAACCATATAGGGGTGGAGGACAGGCGGGTAGCGGATGTCCTAGAGGGGGAGGTCAGGCCCGTTGTTATGCTTTCCCTTGCGGGACGAAGGCTATTACATCATACACTGACGTCAAAGGTATTGTTCCGGTCTGTTATAGCGATGCATCAATTTTATTTGATTCCATTTCTACTTATTCGTATGTATCCTCCTATTTTGCTTCATATTTGGATATGTATCGTAATTCTTTGAGTACCCTTGTTTATGTGTCTACGCCTGGTGTGATTCTATTATGGTAGACCACGTCTATCATTCTTGTTTGGTCACTATGGGGGGTTATGAGAGAAGGGTTGACCTTTTATTACTCAATATGGTGGATTTGATGTGATTTTGGGTATGGATTGGTTGTCACCATATCAGGCTATTCTTGATTATCACTATAAGACCATGATGTTGGCGATGCCAGGATTGTCAAGGTTGGAGTGGAGAGGTTCATTGGGTCATGTTCCTAGTAGGGTGGTGTCTTTCCTGAAGGCACAAAAAATGGTAGTGAAGGAGTACTTGGCATACTTAGCCTTTGTGAGGAATGTTAGTGCTGATACTCCTACCGTTGAGTTAGTTCCGGTAGTGAAGAGTTTCCAGATATGTTTCTAGCAGACCTATCAAGCATGCCACCCGATAGGGATATTAATTTTGGTATTGTTTAAGCACCAGGAACTCACGCCATATCTATTCCACCATATCACATGGTACTAGTAGAGTTAAAGGAATTAAAAGAACAACTTCAGGAGTTGCTTGATAAGGTTTTCATCAGACCGAGTGGTTCACCTTGGTGGTGCTCCAATTCTATTTGTGAAGAAGAAACACGGTTATATGAGGATGTGTATTGACCACAGGCCGCTGAACAAGGTTACTATCAAGAACAAGTACCCACTTTCGTGTATTGATGATTTGTTCGATCAGCTTCAGGGTGCTAGGGTATTCTCGAAGATTGATTCAAGATCGTGGTACCATTAGTTGAAGATCGAGGCTTTAGATATTCTGAATACGACTTTCAAGATCCGCTATGTTCACTATGAGTTTTTGGTGATGTCATTTTGTGCTAACCAATGCCCAAGTAGCCTTCATGCATTTGATGAACACCGTGTTCCAGCCATATCTTGATTCCTTCATCATCGTGTTCATTGATGATATATTGGTGTATTCTTGTAGCTGGGAGGATCATGAGCAACACTTGAGGATCGTGCTACAGAATTTGACGAAGAAGAAGCTATATGCTAAATTCTCCAAGTGCAAGTTTTGGCTCGATCTGGTGGCATTTTTGGGCCATGTGGTGTCCAATGAGGGGATTAAGGTGGATCTGAAGAAGATTGAGATAGTTCAGAATTAACCCAGGCCTTCTACCTCTTCAGAGATCTGGAGTTTTCTGGGTTTGGCTAGATATTATCACCATTTTGTGGAGGGTTTTGCATCCATCGTAGCTCCTTTGACTAGATTGACTCAGAAGGTGCCCCACTTAGGTGGTCTGACGAGTGCGAGTATAGCTTTCAATAGCTCAAGACTGTTTTGACTATAGCTCTAGTTTTGGTTTTTCCTTTAGCATCGGGTTCTTATACAGTTTATTGTGATGCTTCACGGTTTGGCATTAGGTGTGTGTTTATTTAGGAGGGTAGAGTGATTGCTTTTACTTCACGTCAGTTGAAGCCCCATGAGAAGAACTACCCAATGCATGATTTGGAGTTGGCAGCCATTGTTCACGCATTGAAGATTTGGAGGCACTATCTCTGTGGCGTGTCTTTTGGAGGGTTCACGGATCACAAGAGTCTATGACACCTATTCAAGAAAAATGATCTGAGTTGGAGGTAATGGAGGTGGTTAGAGCTTCTAAAGGACTATGATATCACCATTCTTTATTATCCCGGGAAGGCCAATGTGGTGGCTAGTACTTTGAGTAGGAAGGCTGGGTAGTCTTGCTTTTATTCCAGTCAAGGAGAGATTGCTAGCTTTGGATGTTCAGGCTTTGGCCAACAGGTTCGTGAGGTTGGATGTTTCATAGCCTAGCCGGGTTCTTGCTTGTGTGGTTTCACGGTCTTTGTTGTTTGAGTGCATCAAGGCACGTCAGTATCATGATCCCCACTTACTTGTCCTTAAGAATACAGTGCAGCACAGTGATGTCAAGAAGTTTACTATTGGGGATGTTGGGGAGTTGAGGATGCAAAGTCGGATCTGTGTTCCGAATGTGGATGGGTTGCGTGAGTTGATTCTTGAGGAGGCCCATAGTTCATGATATTCCATTCATTTGGGTTGCGTGAGTTTATTCTTGAGGAGGACCATATTTATGGTATTCCATTTATTCAGGTGCCACAAAGATGTACCGTGATTTGAAGCAGCAGTATTGGTGGAGAAGAATGAAGAATGATATAGTGGAGTATATGGCTCAGTGTTTGAACTATAAACATGTTAAGTACGAGCATCAAAGACCTGGTGGTTTTCTTCAGAGGCTTAATATTTCAGAGTGAAAGTGGGAGCGTATCACTATGGATTTTGTAGTTGGGCTTCCATAGACCGTGAGTAGATTTGACGATGTGTGGGTCATTTTGGACATACTGACCAAATCTGCACACTTCATTCCATTCATAAATACCTACTCTTGGATTTATCTTTGTGATATTTTTCTTCATGGTGTGCCGGTGTCTATTATCTCGAATCGAGGCACACATTACATTGCATTTTTTGAGAGCCGTGCAGCGTGTGTTGGGCACTCAGGCCCTGAATATGGAATTTCATCTCCAGATGGACGGGCAGTTCGACTGCACTATTCAGATCTTGGAGGACGGACATGTTACGTGTCTATGTCATTGATTTCCAAGGCTCATGGGACTAGTTTTTACCGCTAGATGAGTTTGCCTACAATAACAACTATCAGTCGAGCATCCAGATGGCTTCGTACGGGCCTTTATATGGGAGGCGATGTCGTTCTCCTATTGGTTGGTTTGAGTCTGGGGAGGATAGGTTGTTGGGCACTAATTTGGTCCGTGATGCTTTAGAGAAGGTAAAGTTGATTCACGAGTGATTTTGTATAGCACAGTCCAGGCAAAAGAGTTATGCGGATAGGAGGGCTTGTGATGTGGCATTTATGGTGGGTGAGAGAGTTCTACGCAGAGTTTCGCCTACAAAGGGCATGATGAAGTTCGGGGAGAAGGTCAACTTGAGCCCTCGGTATATTGGTCTTTTTGAGATTCTTGAGAGAGTGGGTGAGGTGGCCTGTGGACTTTTTTGCCACCCGGCTTATTGGGAGTTCACCTGGTGTTCTATGTTTCCGTGCTCCAAAATTATTATGGTAATCCATCACATATGGTAGATTTTAGCTCCGTGCAATTGGACAAGGATTTGACCTATGTGGAGGAGCCGGTGGCTATTTTGGATAGGCAGGTCCGAATGTTGAGGTCGATGAACATTGCACTGGTGAAGGTTTAATGTAGAGGTCAACCGATCAAGGAGGCGACTTGGGAGATCGAGCATGATATGTGGAGCTGATATCCTCACCTTTTTGGCACTTCAGGTATGTCTCTATACTCGTTCGAGGACGAACGTTTATTTAAGAGGGGGAGAATGTAATCACCTGACCGGTCGTTTTGAGTATTCTAGCCCTATTTTGCCTATTTTATGCTTCACATATGTGTATTTGTGGTTGCGTGACTTGCATGGTTGATTGGTTTGGTTTAGGGAGAGTTTTGGATTGATTTGGGACACATAGTCCCTTGGTTGGAGGCTTAAGTTTCAGGAGTTGACCAGAGTTTGAATTTTGTGTAGACGACTTTGAAATGGTATTTTGATGATTCCAATAGCTTCGTGTGGTAATTTTGGACTTAGGAGTATGTCCGGATTTAGATTTGGAGGTTCCTAGGTTGTATTGGCTTAAATTGGCGGAAGCTGGAAAGTTGAAGGTTGGAAGGTTGATAGGTTTGACTGAGGATTGACTTTGTTGATATCGGGTTCATATTGCGGTTCTGAAAGTGGGTATTGGTCTGTTGTGCCATTTGGGACTTGGATGCAAAATTTAAGGTCATTCCTAGTTGATTTGATATGGTTCGGCATGAGTTTCAAAAGTTGAAAGTTTATTAGTTCATTAGGCTTGAATTGAGGTGCAATTCATAGTTTTGATGTTGTTTGGTGTGAGTTGAGGCATCAAGTAGGTTTTCATTATATTTTGGGATTGGGTTGGTATGATTGGACGGGATCTCTAAGGGCTTGGGTGGGTTTTGGACCACCCGGAGGGAGTTTGGTCTTTTTGAGGTGCACAAGGTCTGGTGAGTCGCACTTGCAGTGGTAAGTTGCGCAGGTGTGAAGCCGCACCTGCGAGAGGAGTATGCGCAAATGTAATGAGGAGCTGGGCAGGAGGTGTTCGCAGATGTGGATCTTTTGTTTCAGTATTGACAACGCAGGTGCGCATTATGGTTCGTAAAAATGACACTGTAGAAGCGGTGTCTTGGCCATAGAAACGGATCTTTGGGATTTAAGTTACTTCCACATCTGCGGTGATTTTTCCGCACATGCGACTAAGGGACCGCAGAAGCGAAAAGGCCGAGCAGAATATAATATCTTGAACGAGGGCTTATTTTCATTTATCACATTTTGAGTTAGAGAGCTCGGATTTGGGTGATTTTGGAAGAGATTTTCACGGTTCGGATTGGGGTAAGTGTTTTTTACTTAGATTTGTGTATTTTTCATGATTCCAACCTCAATTTTAGTGTTTGATTGATGAATCTAATTGAAGAAATTGGGGGATTTTAGTAAAACCTTTCTAAAGGATAAATTGATGATTTGAATGAAAGACACATACTTGGACTTGTATTGAAATAGGGCTCAGAATTTGTGAGTTTTGCCGGGTTCCGGGGTATGGGCCTCGGGTTGACTTGACTTTACGTGATTGAACCAAGATCGTAGCTTTATCGTTTGGGCTTGTTTCCTATGGCTTTTATTGATATTATTAAGTTATTATGGCTAGATTCGAGCCGTCCGGAGGTTGATTTGTGTAGGAAAGGATTCTTAGAGTATTTATTTAGCTTATTTGAGGTAATTATCTTGCCTAACTTTGTGTGGTAGAAATTCCATTTAGGATTCAGTCTAATTTTCATTGTTTGTGTTATGTGAAACGACGTGTACATAGGGTGACGAGTGTATACACGGGCATACGTGTTGGTTGTGACCGGATTATCTTAGGCTACTAATATGCCTTGATTTGGAGTTGTTTGCTATATAAAATATGCTTTTATTTTGTTGTTCACTTCCCGTGCCCTTATAAAGTTGTTATGATTCTTGTACACATTGTTGTTGAGCCATGGACTATATCTTGTTGTGACATTGGTATTGTTGTTGTGATGATGTTGAGGCACATGTGTACGTGTGGTGCAGTTGATTGTTATGTTGTGAATGAGATGCGCTTGCAGCGGCATAAGGGTGGTGTGTATATTGATGCGCATGCGGCGAGATAAGGAGGCTTATGCGCGTGTTGCTAGTAAGGGTAAAAGATTCATTGTGATGCACACGCGGGGGATAAGGGGCTTATGCGCGTGAAGCTGTTTCGAGAAAAATGTTTTAAAATGTGAAGCTCACGCGACATATAAGGGTGATGTGTAATTATGATGTGTGGTACATCAAAGTGACTCTTGTTGGAACAGTTGATGATTAAAACATGTCATTCTTTGCCTTAATTGATATCACTTTGCGTTTTACTTGTTTTGGTTAATTTATCGTATTATCACATGCTTATTCTTTGTTGTCATTTATTGATTATGCTTTCCATTATTAGTTTTATATTGATATTCTGCACAGTTTTTCATGACCCAAAAACCCACCGCAGGCATCATGTGGCACATAGTCTCTAACAATAATTAAACCAGCTTTTAACAGTGACAATTTGAAACATAGTATAAGATAAATACCGAAACAAAAGCGGAATAAGCCTACGCGGAAATAATCATAACAACCTCCCAAGATTTGGTAATATAGAGTCACGAACTCGAGCTAAGTACATGGAATGATCTCAAGGATCTAAATACAGCACTATTTAAATGACAAACTGACAGTACAGTGTAAGGAAAGGACTTCAAGGGACTGCGACGACGAAGCAGCTCTACCTTGAATCCCCGCGATCAACAAGCTGAATCTGCCCGAGTCAGATATCACCAATACCTGGCTTTGCACCAAAATGTGCAAAAGTGTAGAATGAGTACACGACATTTAGTATCTAGTGCAGTATAGAAGTATAAAGCCAATAATAGAAAGAAAAAATTAGTAAATGGCAACGAAACCAACATGTGCTATAGACAGTAAAGCAATAAGGACACTGCGAAGTATCATTGAAACCAATTAAGGAACTAAAGGACAACTAATTAATCAAGTCGTTCTAAACATGTTTCATAATGAAATCACCCCCGCGATACTTCATCTCATAGTCACAAGTCACGGGTCTCAACTCACCATTACATACTCACGGCACCTTGTGCCCACATCTCGAATCATAATCGCACGGACAACTCACGTGCCAATATCTTAATCCGTCCGGCATGATCACATGCTCACATTCACTATCCGCCCAGCATGGTCACAGGCTCACAATCTCAATCTGCCCGCCATGGTCACAGGCTCACAATCACAATCCGCCCGACATGGTAAGAGGCTCACAATCACAATCCGGCCGACATGATCACATGCTCAATAACAACATGTAAACGGATAATATAAGAACATATGGGCATGATCAATGAATGCCAAGTTTTATACTCCTGAGCTAGTATAAGTGGCATGCTACGGTGTATGCTTGTGCGAGTATACTAATGCAGCCAAAGTCAACAAGTAATATCAAAGACATCGAGTAGTTCATCTAAGCAACAAAACAAGTCAAGCAAGGTGTATGTCATACACAAGGAAAAACACACCATCACACGAAAATCATCGACACAATGTCTCCCAGCCATCACACATCATTCCTGACGTTGCCACCCCTATCTCTCCGATAGCCACCCGTATCACTCTGCCCTGAAAATATCATTAGCCAGCGTTATCTATCCGATAGCCACTCGTATCACTCCGTATAATTCCATCCTTATCACTCCGCTCGAACAATAACACAATAGCCACCCTTATCACTCTGTACATTTAACAATAGTGAGATGCCACCCTTAAGCCCCGCGTAACAACAACGGTGAAATGCCATCCTTATACTCTGCATAACAACAACCAAAACCACACAGCAATTCACAAATGCTAACATCACCGCAACACGATGTATCAACTCGTAACACAAGTGCCCATAGGCCACAACCTTTCTAAAGGTCCAACAATATCAATATTTCCACTACAAATAGCCCACGACTCAAACACAATGTGTATAAAATCTCAATAACAACAAAATGAACCGGAAAGTAACTCAACAAAGAACAACACCCCCTTTTTTAACATAACTTCAATTAAAATAGATTAATGACTTTCGATAAACTCAATTCCAATTAATTGTTTAAGGATAAACTCAATAGTGAAAGTTTCTCCACGAAATGGCAAACTTTGAATTCTAGTGTATGAATTAGGCTAACAATGAAAGAGATGACACGGACTAGTACTACATCTAAATGCATGAGAATAAACCGGCAACAAAGGGATATCGTGTAACAACAATTTTAAATAAGAGTAACTCAACAATAAAAGAAATCACTTAATGGTAAAAGTGGTAACGACTTCAAATATTAGCATGTAAGAGCAAACTCGACAAGTAAAGGATGTGACATATAATGACAACTTCAAATAAAGCATGTGATAGCACACACGACGAATAAAAGATACAACATGTGCTAACAAATTCCAAATAAATACATGAAAGAGGCCTAAGAGTCTAAACCATTCAATTTCAACATATAAACACGACGTACTCATCACCTCGTGTACACGGCTTTCACATGACACAAATAGCACAAACGACTCAAATACTAAGGGGTAGTTCCCCCACACAAAGTTAGACAAGATACTTACGTCAAAGAAGCTAAATCGATTCTCTAAAATGACCTTCTCGTGTGAAAGAACCTCCAGATGACTCAAATCTAGCCAAAATAACTTAATGTCATAAACAAAAATCATAGGAAACAATTCCGAATAATAAAGCTTCGATCCTTAATTAAAACTAAAAAGTCAACCCAAGTCTCGTAACTCGAAACGTGATAAAATTCACAAAATCCGAACACCCATTCCGATACGGAGTCCAACCATACCAAAACTATCCAATTCTGACATCAAATCGTCCCTCAATTCCTCATTTTACATCTTTGAAAGCTTATACAAAAATTCTCATTTTCTCCCATTCAATTCACTAATTTAATGTTAAAAATATAGATGGAATCATGAAATATAATAAAATCCAGGTAAAGAACACTTAACTCAATCTAAACCGTGAAGAACCCTTCCAAAATCGCCCAAAATCGAGGTCTACAACTCAAGATATAAATAAAATAACCCAACCCTCGATATATAAGCATTCTTCCAGAGATTTCGCTTTCGCGGACCAAGAAAAGCACCAGCGAGCTCGCATTTGCAAACGATGGCTCGCATCTGCAAAGACAGCTTACCAGACAAAGGTCTGCATCTGCGAAGAGAGCGTGCACCTGCGATAGTGCAGAAGCGCAAAACAAAATTGCAGAAGCGGAAAATTTCATGAGCCTCCAACCCGCATCCGCGACCAACTCTCCGCAGATGCAATATTGCACCTGCGGTTACCTACTCGCAGAAGCGGAAAGCTTGACCAAGCAAGAACGCGCAAAAGCGACTCTAAATTACACAGAAGTGGGTATGCACCTGTGCTCCAAAATGCGCAGATGCGAAGCAACAGATCCAAACTTGCCCAAAAACATGAAAATGATCCGAAACTCATTCGAAACACACTCGGGGCCCCGGGACCCTGTCCAAACATACCAAAAAAAATTTATAACATAACGCGGACCTACTCAAGGCCTCAAATCACATCAAATAACATCAAAATTACGAACACACCTCAAATCGAACTTAGTAAACTTATGAACTTTAAACCTCTACAACTCACGCCGAATCATATCAAATCAACCCGGAATGACGTCAAATTTTGCATGCAAGTCTCAAATGACATGACTGAGCTATTTCAACTCTCGAAATCTCAATTTGAGCTCGATATCAATAAAGACAACTCCCGGTCAAACCTCTCAACCTTCCAAACTTTCAACTTTTTAATTTTCGCCAAAATGCATCAAATCAACCCACGGACCTCCAAATCCTAATCCGGACGCACGCCTAAGTCCAAAATCACCATACAAAGCTATTGAAATCATTAAAATACCATTCTAGAGTCGTCTACACCAAAAGTCAAACTTCGGTTAACTTTTACCGCTTAAACTTCTAAAACAAGAAGCATCCTTCTAAATCAATCCCGAATCATCCGAAAATCGAACTCGACCACACACGCAAGTCATAATACATAACACGAAGCTACTCGAGACCCTAAGCCACCAAACAGGACACTAATTCTCAAAACGACCGACCTTGTTGTTACAACAGTTTTATGTCTAGTGAGTGTCTTAACTTGAACCTCGTCACTACTTCACCGAAGTTTGTCTTGATACTTACTAGACACCATTTATTGTGTACTCACACTATGCTTTTGCATAATTTAATGCAGATATAGGTACTTTGAATCGAGCCGGTTGTTAGAGAGTTGAGCCATATATTGTGGAGACTTCAAGATATACCTACTGTTCCCACCCACAGGCCTTAGAGTCACCTTCTATTGTATTTCCTTAATGTTGTTATTTTTATTCCAAAACAGTGTTGCATTTCAAGATTTCTTGTATATTCTCAGTAGAGCTTATGACTTCGTACTACCAGTTTTGGGAATGCATGAATATTTATCATTTCTCGGCTATGTTATATCATTTATTACTGTTTATTTAATAGCCAAGTTATTTATTTCAATAATCTCATCATGTGTTAGGCTTACCTAGTCTTAGAGACTAGGTTCCATCATAATCCTTAAGGTGGGATTTTGGGATCGTGACACAAGTTTACAAGATGACTTGAAACAATTTATTGCACAGCAGATCGACGAAGCTTTACGTGCTTTTACCGGTGGATTGCCAAGTGTTGTTCGAGCTCCACCACCAGTTAATACAAATGTGAAAAATACTAATTCAGGGCTCGAAAACATTAGAAGTGGAGAAATTCTAAATAGTTCTTGAGCCAGAGGTTCAGGTATGCCAAATAATTCTAATTTATATAATCTAGTTCTAACCTACAGAAATAGCTCAAGGAACAAAATAAGCGGATAGAGCAGATACCGGGAGTGCCACCTGTAATTAAAAGGGTGGATATAGACAAATACTTACAACAACCATGAAAGCACCATTGTCGATACCAAAGAAGTTTAAGATGGTCGATATTTCTAAATAAAATAGGAATACTGACCCACGAGATCATGTTACTGCGTTTACCATGGGAGTCAAAGGAAACGATTTGACCAAATCGGATATCGAATCAGTATTGGTGAATTTTTTTGGTGAAACCCTTACAAAGGTGCTTTAACATGGTATTCTCTTATACTTGAAATTTCAATTGACTCTTTTGTTGAGCTTGCGTATTCATTTATAAAAGCACATCCAGGAGCTCAAAAAGTAGAAAAAAGAATGGAAGTTATTTTCACGGTAAAACAAAAAAGTACGGATGTCACGACCCAAAATCCCACCGTAAGGATCGTGATGGCACCTAGTCCCTAGGACTAGGTAAGCCTAGCACATGCTGAGAATTTACAGAAATAACCAATATTAATTTCAAAACATTAACTAATACCTAAATTTACAAATTTAAACCGCACAACAGTCATACAACCCCAAAATCAGTAGTATAGAGTCATAAGCTCTACTGAGTTCACTAGAAATTCCTAAATACAATACTGTTCTGGAATAAAAATAAATAGTAGTAATGAAAAATATCATAAGGTGACTCGGAGGCCTGTGAACACAATGGCAGGTATACCTTGAATTTGCCACAGCGAATCACAAGCAGATAACTATCGTCCCACACGCTTCGAGGTACTTGGATCTGCACAAAAAATTTGCACAAGCATAGTATGAGTACACCATAATTGGTACCCAGTAAGTATCATGATTAATCTCGGTAGAGTAGTGATGAGGTACAAGTCAAGACACCTACTAGAAATAAAAACATGTGCAAAGTATTAATATAAATCTAACAAATAACAATATAAAGCTAAATGGAAAGCAAAAGCAACAAATGGCAACAAAGAGTAAACAAGTGATGACGCAACAAAATAATTCGAACACAGTTAAAGTACAGGTGAAACTAATTAAGAACAACAACTGACAACCAAATAATCAAGTCGTTCTAACTCAAGGTTTACAACGAGAATCACCCCAAGGTCCTACACCTCATAGTTACAAATCATAAGTCCCAAATAACGAATCATATACACATGACACCTCGTGCCCACGTTATCAATCACAACCGCACTGACGACTCACTAGCTGCGCGGATGACTCACCACAATTAGTACCCAGTAAGTATTAAGACTAACCTCAGTGAATAGTGACGAGGTACAAGTCAAGACACCAAAAACATGTGCAAAGTATTAATATAAAGCTAACAGAGCAACGAATAGCAATATAAAGCTAAATGGAAAGCAAAAGCAACAAATAGCAACAAGGAGTAAACGGGTGATAACGCAGCAAAATAATTAGAACACAATTAAAGTACCGGTGCAACCAATTTAGGAAAACAAATGACAAACAAATAATCAAGCCGTTCTAACTCAAGTTTTACAATGAGAATCACCCCGAAGGTACCATGCCTCATAATTACAAATCATGAGTCCCAAATCACGAATCATATACACATGGCACCTCGTGCCCACATTATCAATCATAACCGCACGGACGACTCACATGTTGCACGACTAACTTACGTGCCAATATCATAATTCGTCCGACATAGTCACAAGCTCACTATCATAATCCGTCTGACATGGTCACATGCTAATATCACAACCCGCCTGGCATGATCACGGGCTAACAGTCCAACCATCTCGCAGAGAGAGCAGATATACAAGAATACATGTGCATGCTTAATGAATATCAAGTTTCATACTCTTGAACTAGTATAACCGACATGTTATGGTGTATACATGTGCGAGTGTACTATCACCGCTCAGCTCAATAAGTAATATCAGAGACCCCGAGTAGCACATTGGAAACAACACAACAAATCGCATAATATTCATGCCACACACAAGGAAGTCACACCACTACACGAATACCATCATAATATGCCCTCAAGCCATCACATAACATCTCTGACATAGCCCCCCTTGTCTCGCCGCGTGTGCAACAATCAAGAAAATGCCCGCCTTGTCTCGCCGCACGCGCATCAACAATTATCCCACCTTGTCTCGCCACATGCGCAAACCCGATATATGTATACATATATAATATTGCCCGTCTTGTCTCGATGTACGTGCAACTATCAACAATAATAACAATAAAACGACAAAACCTCATGCAAATATATTGCTACTCTTCTCAACAATTCCACATGTGCCAAAATGACAACAACACATCAACTCACACCACATGTATCCAAATACCACAACATTGCCAAAATGACAATACCAATATCACAACGATGCATAGTCCATGGTTCCACAATAATGTATACAAGAGTCTCAACAATAATGAAATGAAATGGAAGAACAAACTCTACTCTGAAAGATATCCCAAGTACTAAAAACTTCAATTGAATGAATAAGAATAAACTCAACAATGAAAGGTATAACATGTAGTAACGATTTGAATAAAATGCATATAAGTAACCTATGAGTCTAAACTTGTCAATTTTTATATATAAGCTCGTGTACGCACTCGTCACCTCATGTACACGTCTTTCACATAATTCAAATAGCGCAATTAAACCCAATCCTATGGGGTGGTTTTCCCCACACAAAGTTAGGCAAGATACTTACTTCAAAGAAGCTAAATCAATACTTTAAGAAGCCCTTCCTATGTGAAACAACCTCCGAACAGCTCGAATCTAGTCAAAATAACTTAATATTGTAAATAAAAGCCATAAGAAATGATTTCGGATAATAAAGATTCGATCATTAATGAAAACCAAAAGTCAACTCAAAAAGTCTACCCCAGGCTATCACCCCGAAACCCGACTCGCAAATTCGGAACACCCATTTCAATACGAGGTCAATCATACCAAAATCATCCAATTCCAACCTCAAATCGGTCTTCAAATAATCAATTTATATTTTAGAAAAGTTTTTACTAAAATTCCCAATTTCTCCATTTCAAATCATCAATTAAATGCTAAAAGCAAGGGTAGAACATGAAATTTAACCAAATCCGAGTCAAAAATACTTACCCCAAACCAAATCGTAAAACTCCCCTCCAAAATCGAGCTCTCTAACTCAAAACGTGATAAAATAACAAAAGCCGTCGAAATAGAGTACTATATAAGCCTACGCAGGTATAAACATAGCGATCGCGGAAATTCCCAGCAATCGCGAAGAACAAAATGCCCAGCTGCTGAACTCCTCTTCACGAACGCGACAGCTCAGTCGTGAACGCGTTGACCAATTACCTAATAACTACGCAAACGTGATACTTCTCCTGCAAACGTGAAGAACAATTATCCGATGCCCCCTTGTCGCTTCTTTTCTTCGTGATAGCAGCGTCCTGCTCCCGATCACGATGGCCACACGTCCAAATCTTTGCGAACGTGAGCTCCACTTCGTGAACGCGATGTACAAAAAGGTTGCCACAAAATTACCCTACGTGAATGCTCTCCTTAGTCGCAATCGCGATGAAGAAAACCAGATACAAGCTGACAGCAATCTAAAACAAGAGGAAATGGCCCGTAGCGCATCCGAAACATATCTGAGGCCCCCGAGACCTCGTCCAGTCACACCAACCAATCCCAAAAAATAATGCGGACCAACTCGTGGCCTCAAATTACACCAAACAACAACAAAACTATGAATTGTACCTTAATTCAAGCCTAATAAACTTTCAACTTCTAAAACTCACGCCGAACCATATCAAATACCCTCAAAATCACCTCAAACTTTGCATGGAAGTCCCAAATTACACAACAGACCTACACCAACTCTTATAACCATGATCCGAACCCGATATCAATAAAATTAACTCTCGGTCAAACCTATCAACCTTCCAAACCTTCAACTTTTCAACTTTCGCCAAAAAGCACTAAACTAACCTACAGACCTCCAATTCTAGATCCAGACACACGCCTAAGTCCGAAATCACCATATGAAGCTATTAGAATCATCAAAACACCATTCTAGAGTCGTCTATGTCATGCCCCGACCTCGGGGAGCACAACCGGCGCTCAACCAAAATAACCCGATTGAGCAAGCCTGTTAGATTTCCTTCTACCCAAACTCATCAATGAATGAAGATGTACTCCATTAATCAAATACTAAAAAGATTTCATTAACAACTCCCATATCATTTTCGTTAGCAGCTTCATTCATAATTTCTAAAATAGTACAAGTTATAAATATAACAAAAAATATGTTTGCCAAATACCAACATTTCTAGTCCAATTCCCCATATCAAACACCACCCACAACCTGTCTACGAAGCCTCCAAGTACAACATAAGAGTAATATGGAAATACCGGCAACAAAGCCCCGACTGTACCTCAAAACACAGTACAACATCAAATGATATCCGACCCAGAATAAAGTATGGCTCACCAAAACCTGCTGAATAGGGAGTAACTACTAACGAGGACCAAAGATGAACCACCTGCATCTATTGAAGATGCAGCGCCCCCGGTAAAAGGGATGTTAGTACATATGGAACAATACTAGTATGTAAAGCTAATCGTCCCCTTTCAAGATAGAATGCCAATATAGGAAGGAAAACAAGAGAAGCAGCAAGTCACAATCAACAATATCCAAATTCCCAGTTAAAACATAACAATTTTTAAGATATGAAAATAATATATATTTTGGTTGGGAGATCATTAGTACCGATATATTACCTTGTGTTTAGCACGGAGTCCGATCACGCCCGATCGGCTAGGCTATCTCCCCACGAACAATGTGGTTTGACATGTAGTGCGAAAGAAAGGTGTTACCAATAGTAGTACCACCATGTGTAAATATGGCGTCCGATATCCACCCGATCAGCTAGGCCGCCTCCCCACATATGCCATGTGGGTTGACTTTTTCAAATCACAGCTATTTTCAATATTATCCCAATTAAGGGGAATAATATCATCCCAAATAAAGGGAATAATCACAATCCACTCCTACATCGGCACATGTAGTTTCGGGTATGGGCCTTATGACCCACCCTTCCTCGGTTTACTAGTAATACTCCCAAAAACACTTTTGGTTTGCACACAAGGGAAACAAAAGCACAAATATATTTACCTAATTACCTTTCACATTTTATAAATCTCCACTAGTATTTTCAACCAATCAGAACAACAATATTTCCTTGGCTCTTTTGGCCATTCACAAGATTCTTTATTCAAGGCACGGTGGCCGTATTTTAATTTCCACACTTTCATATATTTCCTTCCATGGATTATCATCACAAATATAAACATATATAATATTCTGGAAATCACAACTTTAGGTTCATTGAAAATGAAGAATTTAAGCACAATAGATTTCTTTCTAAGAAATGGAGTAAAATGATTGGCAATCGAAGCGCAAGTTAAAATCATAAACAAATAGCACACCATTTATTCTTGAAATACTTTTCCCCAAAGAGGGCAATACACAATTTCCACTCACGAATATGTAAGAACGCAAAATATATTGAAAATACTTACAAAGCATAGCATTATTTAAAACAACCACATATGGGCATGACTTGAGTACATAAGCTTTTAGGCAATTATTTTTTTCTTGAAATAATTTTGGAACAATTGAATCAAATCTCACTTCATAATCGTTCTCACATCATCTTATTTCATTGGCACCACTAGCCACAAGCATAACTTTCATTTTTGGCACGGTGCCCACATCTTATATCATTAATACTCTTATTTTATTTTTCAAGCATCTTTAAAGGTTATCAACTACAAGACATTTTCAATTAAGACCTTAAGCTCATTCAAAATAGTCAAGTTTATAAGGAATAATCTGGAACATAGGAATTAGGAACTTGGGCCAACCATACTTGAAACTTACGGGAACATTATGGAATTCGGTTCTAAGAGAGTAGTTTAGCCAATACCTTGCTTGAGCTTTCCTTAAGTTACTACAACACCCCAACACTTCTAGAAATAATAATCTATAGGAAGATAGCGAAAATCAGATAATAATCAGAAGGATTCACATGGTGTAACTCTCTTAGGAATTTTGTCAAACACATAGTATGAAAAATAGACTACAAATCTCTACAATGGTAATCCCTTCCTCTCTCAACCAATTTCAACAAGAAACTATCCAAACCAATTCATTAACCTCACATACTACAAGCTATTGATACATGCATGGCCTAATTCCAACTCCATAACCTAATTAAACCTATAACAATTGCATGAAGGTTTTAGGACAAGGTCTTACCCGGTTAGATGATGGTCTAGTGAATGGCTTCTTAATTCTTGAATATTGGTGCAAGATTAGATGATTAGAATGCCTTCTCTTGATAAAGTGCTCTCACCTCTCTCTAAAATCATCATATAATCTCCCTAAAATAAGCCCCAAAGTCTATTTATTAAAATGGGGTCGGGTTATAAAAATTAAAAAATGGAGCCTCCGAAATAGGGTCTGCGGTCGCATAACTGACCGTAGAACAGGTCTGTGGTCAACAAACTAGACCACAAAATGGTCCTAAAAAATCTGGGCTAGACTGGTCAGGTCCGCAGACCACTTATGCGGCCGCAGAATGAATTATACGACTGCAGAATGGGCGTAAAATAACTTTTAAAATTCAACAACTCCTTGCTCAACTCTGCGACCATTATGCGGCCCGCAAAACGGTTCTGCGATCGCGAAACGGACCGCAGAATTGCGTTCATCTGCCAAAAATTTCCATCAACTCCTCAGTGCATTCTTCAACCCAAAAATTCCAAACTTTGGTCATCTCTTACAACTTAAGCTTCTACAACGTTCAAACACGTAACCTTAAATTCTACAACCCTCAAACACATAAGCCTACCTCAACACCACAAAACGTTAAATTCCTTGAGAAATCTTACGGGGCCTTACAGTCTACATAAAAGTCAAACTCTGGTCAACTCTTACAACTTAAGCTTCTAAAATGAAAATCACTCTTCCAAATCAATCCCGAACTGCTCGGAAATCGAAACCAACCACATACAAGTCACAATAAATCATATGAAGCTATTCAAGCCTCAAACCACCAAACAGAATGCTAAAGCGCAAAATGACCGGTCGAGTCGTTACAACGAAGTTGCCTAAAGAATTCGTGGATCGCTTCCAGCGAGAAAGGATGCTATTACTTTGTGTACTTGATAACTATGCAGCAATGACATTTGTGGGCAACCTGAATGAGAGAAGCTTAGGAGCCATGAGAAGATTAAGAGTTAGTCTAAGGGAGTTCCCAGCAACTACTTGGAATGATGTTTATACAGATACAACACAAAACTTCGAATAGAGGAAGATATGATATCCTAACCAAAAGTAAAGGATAGTTTCGAATCTAGACGATCAGAATCGGAACAGATGACCAAAAAGAATAGGTACGAACCTTATATAGGACCAGCATGGAGAGTTCTTAGTCCAAAATAGGAACATGCACAGTTTGATCGAAGATCATGGCATAAGTAGCAGGCTCCTCTTCTCGATTTGGAAAGGAAAGGGATATGACAAGGAATAACGACCAAATTTCTCGATAAAAAATAGGTGATAACTACTTAAACGTGAGTACTTTCGAGTTAGTAGCAGTGTTAAGAGGCATGGGCTATAAGGCATGTTGGCCCAAAGAAATGATATGTGTCACGCCCCGACCTCGGGGAGCGCGACCGACGTTCAACCGAGATACCCCGGCCGAGCAAACATGTACAATACTTTCTACCCAACTCACCCATGAATAAAGAGAAGAATACATTTTATTAATTTGACAGTAAGAGGTCATGTGAATAACACCAGTTCATTTCCATTAGTTACGTCATTAACAAGTCTCCAAACGGTACATTGTACAATCATAGTTAAAGTGAGACAGATGATACAATTACAACAAGCTTAGTTCAGCCTTCCCAAAACAGGATACAACCCACACTATCTCTACGGAGCCTCTAACAGAGACAAAAGAGTACTACGATAGTGCCGGAAACAAGGCCCCAGCTATACCTCAAAATACTATGCACATAGAACAAAAGATACAGGACCCTAGAGTGAAGTTGGGCTCACCAAGTTAGCTGAGGGGAGGTTGTGCTGCTATCACTGATCAATACCACCTGCTAAGGAACCACCTGCATCCATTAAAGATACAGCGCCCCCGGTAAAAGGGAAGTTAGTACATGTCGAA
The DNA here is from genome assembly GCA_002018475.1 of Nicotiana obtusifolia. Lineage (NCBI taxonomy): Eukaryota > Viridiplantae > Streptophyta > Magnoliopsida > Solanales > Solanaceae > Nicotiana > Nicotiana obtusifolia. The sequence goes on from MCJB01038489.1 coordinate 80,811, forward strand.
TACTACTAGTACGAAAACCAAACACCTATGCAAGGACTTGGAAATACAACATGGATATAATGAATCCACATTTGGAACACATAGACGCCTTTGGTACCTTAGGCTACCATCATCCACGCCAAGAAAAAAGGCCATGGTCTTATGTTTATGAATTCCCTCCTTCAACTACTAACAAAGGATCGTTGTATTTCTTTTCCTTGACTTTCACAACAAGCGATGATTCAACCCTATTTTGCACAATCATTCTTCCTTCACTAGATTCCGCAAGACGAACTCCCAAACTAGCCAACTGATGAACCTCTATGGCCAACGGCCTTTGATATGAGTCCAAGTGAGCCAAACTACCCATAGATTTCTGGCTAAGAGCATCTGCTACAACATTAGCCTTCCCCGAATGATACAGAATATCGATGTCGTAATCCTTGAGTAACTCAAGCCATCTCCTTTACCTCAGATTCAGTTTCTTCTGTTTGAAAATATATTGAAGACTCTTATGGTCAGTGAATATATCCACATGTACCACTACAATCGTCAACACATAATTCTACTTCGGCACCATGAAACCCCGGGTTTTAGGTAAATTTTATGGGGCCTTACATTATCAAATCTTAGCAACAGAATTCAGGAATTTTGGTGTGAATTCCATAATGATCACAGCCGCAGAACGACAGATTGCAGGTTCCTACAAGCAGAGGTTGATTATTTATTAACAAAAGGTTATCTCACTAATCTATTTAGTGAGAAAGCTAAGCAGTCTTATATGATGAATAAGGAAGAACCATTGAAGCCCCTTTCACCAAAGAGGACGGTCAACGTAGTAACTGGGGGTGAGGAGGTTAATGGAGAAACATACACAACTACAAAAATAACGGTTAAAATATCAATTATCTGCGGGAAGCAGATTCAACAAGTCTTAGAGGGAGAGAACATAACATTCGACAATGAGGATGCAGACGGCTTGTTCATACAACAATGCACTGGTAATCTCTTTACTTGTTCATGATACTAATGTCAAGCGATTTTTGATTAATCAAGGTAGCTTGGTGAATATTATACTACTAAGAGTGGTCAACAAGATGCAAGCAATTGATTGTGTAATACCCAAGGCACGATCTCTGTCAAAGTTCGACAATTCAAGTGTTATAATAAAGGGAGAAATTATGCTTTACACGTTTGGTGAAATTATAGGGAAAGAAACCAAATTTAAAGTGGTGGATGCAGACATGGCTTACAACATTATTTTAGGGAGGCCTTGGATTCATGATATAGATGCAGTACCGGCAAGTTTGCATCCGGTTATCAAATTCCCGTCACAATGGGGAATTCCTCATATTAGGGGAGATCAAAGAGCAGCACAAAAAAATCAATATGATGGCTGTAGCAAGTGGAGCGACCAAAGATGGAGAAGAGAAATAGCAATTATAGTGTCCAGCTAAGGAGAATATGCTTTCTACCTCAACTGAAGGTGCGTGGAAGGAAGCAGATATGGATGTAAGACCTAATGTGATCCAGGATCTAGAAGAGAATAAAACTATCAAAACAACTACGAAAGAGCTCAAAGTTGTTATCATTTTCATTCACTGGACCGAGAGAAAAGTATATTGGGATGAACTTAAGCCCAGAGTTGAAAAGTAAGTTAATTGAATTTTTACGCACTAATGCTTATTATTTTGCCTAGTCGCATGCAGATACGACATGTATTCCACCGAGGTATTGACTCCTAAGTTAAATGAAGACCCATTAAACCCACCGGTAAAATAAAAGAAGAGAAAGCATGAGCCTTCAAAAATTAGGTAATTTAAGAGGAGGTAAGTAAACTCTTGAAAATTGATTTAATTCGTGAGGTAAAATACCTTGACTGGTTAGCCAATACTATTGTAGTACCTAACAAAAATGGTAAATGGCGAGTATGTATAGATTATATTAATTTAAATTAAGCATATCCTAAGGATTTATTTCTTTAACCACATATAGATCAATTAATTGATACTACTGTTGGTCATGAACTTTTAAGCTTTATAGATGCTTATTTTGGATATAATCAGATTAAAATGGATCCCTAGGATGAGGAAAAAAACTTATTTTATTACAGACAGAGGGATTTATTGCTACAAAGTCATGCCTTTTGGTTTGAAGAATGCTGGAGCTAAGTACCAAAGGTTGGTGACTAAAATGTTTCAAGAAAATTTGGGAAACCCATGAAAGTCTATATTGATGACATACTAGATAAACCAACACAAGTGGAAGATCATCTCAGGCATTTGAATGAAGCCTTTGCCATTCTTCGCAAGAATAACATGAAGCTGAACCTAGAGAAATCTTCCTTTGGTGTGGCATCAGGTATGTTTTTGGGTTAGATTGAAGTAAATCTGGCTCAGATTAAAGCAATTGAAGAAATACCGAATGTGCTTAAAAGTAAACAGGAAGAAAAAAGGCTTGCTAGAAGAGTAACAACTTTGGGGAGATTTACATCTAGATCCTCATAACAATGAGTGGACGGATGACTGCCAACAAGTTCTAAAAGATTTGAAAGCGTATCTGTCAAAGCTTCCTTTGCTATCAAAGCCAAGAGATGGAGAGAGATTACTCATTTTATTTAGCTGTATATGAAGTTGCAGTAAGCGCAATATTTGTACAAGAAGAAAAAGGCACGCAATCTTTTATCTATTATGTTATTAAGTCGTTACTGGAAGTTGGAACACGACATCCTCATTTAGAAAATCTAGCAATGGAATTAATAATGGCATCAAGAAAATTACGACCTTATTTTCAATGTCATCCTATATATATCTTAACTAATTTCCCATTGCGGAATATTTTACATAAACACGAATTATCAGGAAGATTAGATAAGTGGGCTATAGAGCTCAGTGAATATGATATTATTTATCAGCCACGAACTGCCATAAAGTCACATGTACTAGTAAATTTGGTAACAAATTTTAGTTCAAGTCTACTTCCTGAAGATGAAAATGAGGTACGGGCGTCTACCGGATCTAATCTGGGGACTTGGATTTCATATACCGATAGATCCTCATAATGTAACGGGAGCAGGTTTGGGTATTGTTTTAATATCACCTTCAGGAAAAATTATTTGACAAGCGATAAAATATTACCCCATTACTAATATTGGAGCCAAGTATGAGGCAGTGGTTGCAGGTTTTTGGAGCTTGAAAAAGAGATGGAAATTGACCAAATTGAAATCAATAGTGATTCTCAATTTGTAGGTAACAGGATGCAAGGGAACTACATGGCTAGAGAGACACAAATGAATCAATACTTGGAGAAGGTACGAAACTTGTTGCATCAAACCGGATGTGGAAAGCTATTCAAATTCCAAGAGAAGAGAATGAAGAAGCAGATGCGTTGTCAAACCTGGGATCAGTAGCTAATGTGACAAATTCTGAAAATATAATAGTGGTGCATTTATTTCATTAAGCACTCGATCAAACCAAGAATGAGGTAAATTTAATAATTTAACTTGGGATTGGATAAATGAGATCGTAAAATATTTGCAGTATGGAATCCTAGCTAAGGATAAAAAGCAATCCCAATGGTTAGGAGTGCAAGCAGCTCGAAAATGTTTGATAGAAGAAAATTTATACCGAAAAATATTTGGTGGACCTTTAGCTAGATGACTAGACCCTCATAAACTAAATATGTGATGTGAGAAGTACATGAAGACCACTATGGAAATTACGCTAGTGGAAGATCATTGGTAAAAATGCTGATAAGTGTAGGATATTATTGGCCAAAAATGGAAGATGAAGCGGAAAACTTTGTAAGAAGATGCAATAAAGGTCAACATTATGCAAATAATTTGCATCAAGCAACATAATTGTTCCATTATGTTATTGCAACGTAGCCGTTTCTGAAATGGAGAATGGATATCGTAGTTCTTTCGTCTCAAGCACTAGGAAAGATATGACTCTTATTAATTTTAACTAATTATCAGGTGCCTTTAAACAAGTATGGGAAAAAAGAAATTATAGACTTCATTTGGAGGGGTATAATATGTAGATTCCTGGTTTCAAAAGAGATTGTATGTGATAATGGACTACAATTTTTGGGAGCAAAGACCACCGAATTTCTCAAAAGGTTGGAAAATCAAGAGAATAACGCCAACACCATATCATCTTGTAGCTAGAGCAAGCAGTATCAACAAATAAGATAATTGTCAACAGTATGAAAAAATGTTTGGAACCAGCAAACCGCAGGTAGCCTGAGGTGCTACCATGAGTGTATGGGCCTACATAACAACATTTAAAACAAGTACGGGAGAGATTCCACTTTCGCTTGTCTATGGTACTGTAACCCTAATCCCAGTAGAAATAGGAGAACCAAACCTGATGTTTGATCATACAAATGAATTATCCAACGACGAGTAACTTCATACAAAACTAGATTTGGCAGAAGCACGAAGGGAGTCATCTCAATATGGATGGCAGCTCAAAAGCAAAGGGGTATTGCAGAAAAGAAATATTTTGATATTTCAAGATTGGGGATTTCGTCCTTAGGAAGGTATTTTAGTAAACACAGAAGGTAAATGCAGGGAAGTTAGGTCCGAGTTGGGAAGGACCATATCTAGTTCGAGGCATTGCTAGAAAATGAGCATACGAGTTGGAAACCATAGACAGGAAAACGTTACCTTCCAACTGGAATGCAGTACACTTGAAGACGTATTACTTTGGAAGGAGTACCCACAACCAGGTATCTCAAAATTTATTATTTACTTGTTCATTCAAATTTTACTAACTTTTTTAGATGATAGGCAAAAAGCTAACCCAAACCAGATGATGACATTAGACCCCAAAAGATATACGGAATATCAAATTTTTTTCATCAAGGTTATAATAATTCTGATGGGAAGGATTAAGCAATCTTCGTCTAAAAAATCACCCTCGAGTCTCGTGCACAATTCCTTTTCAGAAAAAGGACCAATGAGAGAATTTGTTCCAGTATTCAGGTTTTCATACTTCAAACTCAAACACCGGGGGGACTATATATATGGAAGAAGCATATCTCAAGAATTTGAAGAAATTTCGAAGAAATTCTCAAAGAAACTTTGAAGAAGAAAAATTTCAAGCTCGAAGATCGAAAGGGAAGTGAAGATGGAAGATTCAACAGAAACTCCCAAGAGCTATTAAATTAAGACTATACAAAAATAGATACGTGATGAATATTCCCAAAATCTACTTATAATTCTGTCACAAGAAAGCAATTGTTATATATATATATATATATATATATATATATATATATGAGTATTTGTCTTGAAAGTTCAAATAACACGTTTCAAATTACTTCATATCTTTGTACCAACATGAAGATGATACGTCATATTCATTAGTGTCGTTTGTATAAAAGAGCCTCTTTTATAATTAAGATAGCGTATGTTTAGTCACGGTATATTGAAGCATTCATTCTACAAAGATAATGAAATAAAAGGCTCGAAAAATTAAAGAGCAGAAACAAAGCATATATAAAGTAAGCTAGAAATTGATATTGTCAAAAGTCTTCAAAAGACAAATAAAAACATCAAAAGCATCAATAAAGGAGACTAAGGAGCATCTTAGAGAGGAAAGTTGCTAGGGTAGAAAGATCTGCTGGGGGACTTGAAGTTGAAGGCTGAGGATCTGAATCCGCATCTTCTTTTCTAAAATCACTCTTGGAACTTTCATCTTCAGGTGTGAAAAAGTTTTGACTTTGATGAGTAGTTTCAACAGCTTCTTTAGCCTTGGCAAATTTAGCTTCGATATCAAAGTCTTCTTGACTAGCCTCAGTCAAAGTCTCTGGGCGAGTATGAAGGTAGGCCCAACTCACATCCAAGGTCAGCTTATCCTCGAGAGCCTCGTAATCCCTTTCCTGTTGATCAACTTAAGCCCTCAGATTCTCTTTCTCAGCTTCAACAGCATCATAGGAAACCTTTAAATGTGTTACAACGAAAACTCAAGAAGCTTAATTTTGCTAGAAGAGCACGAAGGTCTTCCTGAGCTTGGGTAAACTCTCAAACCAGTTCACCCGTATGCACTTCTTTTTGATTCAGAAGTTCTTTCAAACTTCGAATCTCTTCAGTTGCCTTCGCATGCTACTCAGCAAAGGTTGCCTCCTTCCTAGCTTTTCCCTTCTCTGCCTGATCTGCTGATGCTTTCACCACTGCCAATTCAGTAGTGGCTAGCTTGAGTTGTTGCTCCAAAGTCTCCTTGTTGCCGGCCAAGACATCTTTCTCTAATTGAAGGCTCTCAAATTGCTCCTTCCAGTTGTCATCTTCTGTGCCCAACTCCACAACCTCCTGCACAGTCCAAACTAATCTTCTCATTAGCTCTGTACTCATTAAGTTGATCTGCAAAAAAGAAATAAAAAGGAAAATATATCATTTATATACATGAGGAAGGGAGAAAGAAATGGGTTAAAGTTAAGGAAGTATACCTTAATAGCAAAATGAATCACGTAATTCATAAGAGTTGTAGAAGAATGGGAGTCAAGATTTTCCCTTTAAAAAGGGCCAATAAAAGGTTTCAACCAAACAACAGCTCGGTCTGGCTTCTTCAGCAGATTGATACCCTCAGGGACTTCAATCATCACTTGTTTCATTCCACCCTTGTTGGAAGGGCTAGTTTGGGGACAACAACGGGAGCAACAAGACTCATGGGAAGAATGGCGAGAGGTGGTTCTTCAGAAACTAAACCAAAGTCCTCTTCTCCTTCAAATCCTTGAGCGAAAAGCTTCTCAATAAGAATTGAAGGGGGGTTCAAGGTTGGCTCACTAGCTTCCTCCTCTAAAATCACCAGTGAGGGATCTTCGGGCTCATCAACCAAATGAAAAGGTATGGATCCCAAAGGCTGGATTTGAGGAGCACTGGGTTCATCTTCCAAAACGACTTGCCTCCTAACTCGAGGCTTCTTCACAAGGGCACCTCCTCCTCCTCCGGGTTCGTCTTCCAAAATGACTTGCCTCCTAACTCGAGGCTTCTTCACAAGGGAACCTCTTCCTCCTCCTCCTCTTCCTCCTCCTCCTTCCGCTTCATCTAAAACAAGAGGTTCTTTATTTTTCCTCTTCGAAGAGAATAAATTCAACATTTGCTCCTGGGCGGTATTGACGACAAGGCTAACTGCAGGAGCAGGAGAGGGACGTACTTCGCGAATTTCAAATCCTGGAAACTAAAAGGAAAGAATGATAGCAAAAATACACATGGTAAAATAAAGTAGCATACTGTGGGTTTTAACTTTTCACCCAAACTTCTAGGAAAGAAATTTCCAAGTTCTCTGCTCCCTAGCGGCATCAGATAGCATCAGCTCAACCCAACCACGAAAGTTAGGGAACTCGCTGAAAACATCCATGATTGCTAGAGAAAAAACCCATACGAGAGATTAGTGTTCTAATATAGAAGGGAAGAAGATAAAAGATAACGTAACTAAAAAATACTTAGGGCAAAATTCCACTTTCCGGGAAAGGGCATGTTCTCTTTTCCCACCAACTCACAAGTTGGAACAGTCACGAATAGGCTATACCAACCTCTGTCACGATCATCTTCGGGACGAACCAAGACACGCTTACTCTTTACAACAAGTGTAAAAATACCAGCACGAAAGAGTTTTGGGGAATATAAAAGAAGACGGTGTTGAAACGTGAAAGGGGCATAAATTAAGCCTGATAAATAGGGAACGCATGCTACTGCCCTCCATATTATCGAACCTATTTACCCGAGGCAAACAATGAAGTAGTGGAAATATTTCTGAATCGCTGGATCAATTGGAGGTTGAGATCGTAGAGTGAAGGGATAAGTGTAGATGAACAAATAGCCTTCACCGTAAGTGATTATACGGTCATCAACACTAGGAGCCAACAAGGGAAAGAAGACCAGATTTTAGAAGAGAAGGATAGCGGTTAACATACTCGATATGACCTACTATCGAAGTAACTTCTTTGTTCCACTCCTCACAATAAAAAAAAAGGAGAATTTTCGTGGAACAATTTCAGAAACTAAGGGTTCAAGAAGCGGTTCGTCAGAATCTCTAGTTTTGGAAGAAGAACTAGGAGTAGCAGAGGTTTTGGCTTTGGAAGAGGAGGCAGACTTCGAAGAACTCTTCTTAGAAGAAGAGATGTTTTTACTCGATACGGAACCTAGGCTACGAAGCCTACCACCCCAATTTCTACTCCTAACCAGAGCTACTATGGAAGAGAGATCGTCTACTTTTATAGTACGACGAGGATCAGAAGGTAGTTTGAAGATTTGGAAGCCATTGTAAAGAAGAAGGAAAGATGCTCATAGAACGAAAATCGCTAAGAAGGTTTGAGGAAGAAGGAAAAGTTGAAAGAAAGTAGAAGAAGCTTTAGAAGGTCGATGATTCGATATTTATAAGGATAAAATGTCATCATGGACCGTTATCATGGAACCTTCACATCAAACTGGCAAAGTCGTATGAGCCTAAAAAATCGTTGTAAACCGCATAACCAATCACAACAAGACACATGTCTCAAGCATTAAATGAGGAGACATAGGCCTCTTCACTTCTGATGCGTGTCATAATAATCTCGGGAAGAGCCGGGAAAGATTGATTTTTTTCCTCTTTCGTTTGACTCCTATAACGTGTCTGTTTCTTGTATGTGTACTGGTAAATAAGGTAAATGGGTTGCCTTAATATGTGACTAATTGGCTAATTTAAATTTCTCAATGAATGGGTGATGCGCTGTTTTCTCTTTGAACTATTATTGATAATGCATTCTGGGTTTTACATGCGTAATTATCCATTTTTTCGTAGAAAGACAACTTTTTTGGGAGTTGTTAGAATGGATGGTTGGATGGTAGATCCATTAATAAAAACTGTTTTCTGTCTGTCAAGTAATTTTTTGTTTACAAGAAAATTAACGCTTGAAATAACCACTAGCGGTGGTGATTTTCTTTTCTTTATAGTAAAATTGCTTGTTTGACAGGTGCATTTATTTCTTCGAAGGCTCATAAAACACATCAGTTTTATTTGTTTATTTTTAATCTTCTTTTTCCTCCCCTACCCCCCCCCCCCACACACACCCACATTTGGTTAGACTCTGAGGGCCGAATAGCTCGTTCTGGGGCGAAGGATGTGAATAATCGAATTGCTCAAGTAAAAACTTTTAGAGCTATTGTCATTTCCCTGTTATGAAGAGCGCACAACATTGGATCTTGAATGTGATTTCATCTTTTTTTCTTCTCTTAATAGTTGCAGACCCATTCTACAATAGCCTTATTGATTTCTTATAAATTTCATTGCTCTTTTTGAGATCAAATCGAGTGCTCTCGAATAATTTTGATAACGTTAAGACACTCAATTTTGTGTTGGGGTGGGGTGGTGAGGTGGCATGTCACTTGGCGTCCACCTCAGCGAAATGTCATGCCATGTAGAGTAGTGTTGACCATGGTGGAGAGTTCTAAGGGAGCCGAGATATTTTTGCACTAATTTGTAATTTTAGGAGTAGTGGTGAACTGAAAGTATAACGGAGATCATAAATGATCCTTTTCGCATAATAGAAGGATATTGTTGCCCTTTTTTCCCAACAAATAATGCAGCATTGCCTGTTGTTCTTCCGAGGACCGAGCTTTTACCAGTGATGCTGATGAGACCACTTGAGTCAAAAATCTTCTCAAGGAATTATCTTCACACCACCTACAATTTTTTGTGACAACCTTGATGTCACCTACTTATGTGAGAATTACATTCTTTATAACCGTACGAAGCATATAATTGTCAGCTCCACCATGTTCGTCAATAGGTTAACAATATCGCCTTATCTTCAAGCACATTCCCAGTTCCACCAGTTGGCTGACACCTACCAAGCTGCTTTTGAAAAACTCCTTCCATCGCCATTTGCACAAGCTAGGTATAGTTGCACACCGTCTAGCTTGAGGGGTGTATTATAATGGTACTATGCTTAGGTGTAGTTACACAACGTCTTCCTGTAGGGGGCGTATTTCCCCTATAGAAGTTCTCTCGCAGACTTATTATCTTGTGTACATATTCAGTTCATCATCTTTCAGTAAAATTATCTTTGGCTTCTTCTTGGCCAAATTATTATAGTTAGAGTACACTTGCAAGATGTCAATTACACGAACTAATGATTGGGTGGAGAACTTATATTTCCAAGAACAATTTAAACTAGGTAATTCCTTGTTATTACATTGATGGAAATGGATTAAGCCTAGCCACTGGAATACAATTCAAAGGATGAGCTCTAGGAAGAGTGAAGCCAGTTCCCTCTTCCATGTCCACTTTATCATTCACTCTACTACTAACCTTCCATTCAAAGCACTGAATCATGACAGCAAGGCTTGTTTGAACTACCTGTAATGCTAATGAAGTTCCAGGACAGCCTCTTCGCCCGCTCCCAAATGGCAGAAACTGGTAGTGCTGTCCCCTGACATCCAATTGACCTCTTGTGTTCCCCTCTTCACTGAGAAATCTTTCTGGTTTAAATTCAAGTGGATTTTCCCAATAGTTTGGATCCCTATTAATAGCCCAAACATTGACAAATAGTCCAGTTTTTGCCGGTATATGATAGCCACCAATGGAACAGTCTTCACTTGATTCTCTACCAATTATAGGAGTAGTAGGATGTAGTCTCAGAGTTTCTTTAACTGTGGCTTGAAGATAGGGGAGGCTTGTGATGTCTGATTCTTCGATAAGTCGGTTCTTTCCAATAACATTATCAATTTCTTCTACTGCTCTCTGCATAATGCTTGGATGGTTAATCAGCTCTGCAAGTGCCCACTCTGTTGTGAGTGCTGAGGTATCAGTGCCAGCAGCAAATATGTCCTGTTAAAAAATGCCAACTTATGAGTTAACAATTCAATGATAATTGTTGACAAAGTAGCAAAAAAAAAAAGCATATTCTGTTCCTAAATGAACTATTTGATTATTGTGATTTCTCAAGATATTTGACATTTATCTAGGCGGCAAAGTAGCTATTCATCCCAAGAGCTTAAAGTTTAGATGCAGTTGATCATTGTTAATTGTTGTTCATGAAAAGATTATAAACGCTCTTCAAATATTTCATATTATACTATGTGTAATCAAGGTTATTGATCTTTAGTCGTTTCATATGAACATTGGCAGTAACTACTCTTTTTTTTCTTTTTCTTCTCATGCATTTAAAAAGGCAGCCGGGTGTACTAAGCTCCCGCCCATACCGCAAGGTTCTATTGTACGTAGCCTTACTCGCATTTCTGCAAGAGGCTATTTCTACGGCTTGAACCCGTGACCTCCTGGACACAGACATCAACTTTATCAGTTTCTTCTGATGCATTAAGGGCAATAAAACATTTAGAGTTAATTTCGGGTATGGTCATTGAACTTTATCCACTATAACAGACTAGAAACTTACTAGGATGAAAGCCTTGATGTGCTCTCTTGTCAGTCTCATCTCTGCGTGTTCATTATCTGCTATATCGAGAAGTATATCAAGAAGATCTTTCACGAATTCACTTCCATCGTTGCTTTGATCTCTCGTCTTTCTTACCTCTTGGTGTTCGCTAATGATCCTCTCAATCATTTGATCAAACCTTGCGCGAAGATCCTTGATCCTCTTTCCAAAACCTTGCAAATCCAAATTCTTGCAAAACCAAATATAATCTGACAGATTAAATTTCCCAGAGAGTTCAGCTATCTCCTGAATCAGCTTCTTTACACTCCCAGCTTCATTTTCATTTTCCGAACACCTTTCCCTCATTAGCATTCTTGAAACTACATTATTTGTGACCCTCAGAAGCTCAGCTTCTACATCTATAGCCTCCCTTGCATTAGCCTTTTGTAACAATAACTCGACAAAACATCTTATTTCATCGCGTCTTACAGGAAGAAGCAGGTCTAACGTACGACCACCAAGGAGTTCAGACATGATTATTTTTTTCATGAATTTCCAATAAGGTCCATACGGCGCAAATAAGAAGTCTTGTGAGCCATAAGTCAAGTAGTCTACAATAGCTGTTTGTGGTCGATTTAGAAAGGATGTTTCATGAGTTTTTAGGAAATTTTTGGCCATTTCAGGTGATGAAACAACAACATAAGGCACAGAGCCAAGCATTATGTGGATCAATGGTCCATACCTGTTTGAAAGCTTGTGGAGTGCCTGGTGAGGAATCGGAGCAAGAAGATGCAGGTGACCGATGATCGGCAAAGCAAACGGGCTCGGAGGAAGGCGACAATTCGCTCTGTTTCTCAATAGAAACCAGAGAAATATAGAAGAAGCTAACCAAATATAGAAGATCAACCAGTAGCCTTGGATATCAGCCATACTTTGCAGCTTAAAGAAGAGTCACAAGATTGACTTTGCTATTGCTTCTGCAGCTATTTATATGATCAAGAGATGATGAATTGCTTATTTTCCAGGGTCTTTAACTTCTTGCATAACTTCATATTTCTAGCTTCTAAAATTTGAGGGCACAAAGCTCCCGCTATGCTCGGAGTTGAAAAAAACAAGGTCTTATTGTATGATTCGAACTCGTAACCTGCTGATCACATGACAGTAACTTCTTTAGAAGTTAAGCCTAGACTCCCTTTCTAGTTTCTAAAATTTGGGGCAAAGACAAAAATAAAAGAAAGAGCACACTACTCTATAGAAGCTGTCAACTAGGTCATGGGCAATCACTGGTATCTGTGAGATTGTTAATTACAAAAAAGTATGACTACAGCACGGTATTGACACTTTACTGCATAAACAAATATATAAAATTGTCTTCTAGTGTTATTTTAATATTTGCCAATAGGAAAGTTGCTTACATCCCCGTAGGACAAGGTCAACTCAGTAAAGAAAAAAGAAAAAGAAGAAAAAAACTAACAAAGAATTAGGACATAGAATACCTCACAACGTGATTGAAGGAAAATTGAGGAATTGAGAAAATAAAAGGAAAGACAGCAGCATTAACATAAAAGAAAATACTGAAAATACTGATTAGACAATAATTAAAGTGAGACCCTTGCTTTTTGATAGTGTTCTTGTTAGAAATTTCGAGTGAGGACTGGTGAGCACTCTCAATCAGTCATTTTCTCAGGAAGACAAATGGGGAAGAGTATTCTTTTTTATTTTTTCCAACTTGATTTAAATAGAGTGAGTAGAGTATCTAGATATTAATAGATAAGGAGTGCTAAGCAAACTAATAAAATTACCCTCGTACAAAGTTAAATTATATAAAAGAATTATTGTCCCAAGATTTTTTTTTTTTTTCTACTAAGCAAATTACTATATGATGTCAGAGATTCTGCATTACCGCCACTTGATCACTATTTAAAGAAGCCTTCATAGCCAAGTTTTTGCCTAGTAGTGGGATGGATGAGCTTCGACATCAATTCCAACAGTTTAAATATGACACCATTTTGATCCATCCAAAATTAATCCAACACGTTCATTTGACACTATCTTCCTACCCAACTCCTACCAGACAGAGCAAAAGAATTTGAGTGTGGAAAAAGAGCCACAATGAATGCTTGAGAAATAAATGAGCATTAATTGGGGGGGGGGGGTTCACAGATGGGATAGAACAAGAATGTACACCTCAACCCCTAGCATGTTTTAAGTATTATTAAAGTGACATGTTGAACTCTGAATTCAGAGATGAGAATTTGAGCGTGAAAAATGCTAATATGATCGAAAAGGTAAAATTAAGAAATCAATAACCCCCCCATTAAGAAATTAATGGAGGGCATTCCATTAAACTTTCTAATTAACAAAATCTGAAAATTTACAAAACAAGTCTGCTAGAAGAGGATGAAATTCAAAATTAGCCAGATTTATAAATGGTAATTGAAAAATAGCCACAGTTTCAAAAGTAATCAAAATTTAGTCACTTTTCATGTAAAGATAAATTTGAATGAAAACACTGTTCAAAATCCGAAAAATATTCCAACATAATATACTGGTGCAGCATAATATGCTAAAAGTTCATACGCAGGTACTCCAATCTCCAGTACATTATGCTGGAACTTTCCGTGTGTAGGAGTTCCAGCATAATATGCTGGAAGTTCATATACAGGTGCACCAATCTCCAGTATATTATGATAGAATTTTTCGTTTTGCAACAAAATAGTGACTATTTTTCAATGACCTTGCAAACGCTAATTATTTTTCAATTATCAGTCCGAAACTGGCTTGCCCGTGCTATTTTCATGCTAGAAGAACCTATCTAACAACCATTATGAACCTTAATTAAAGAGACACTGTCTGATGTCCCAAGGCACCAAACTTTCATGCTAGCAAAGACAAGACCCTCCTTGTAACTATTTTCTAAAGCCATTTCTTTTACATTCTTACCTTCTTAGTTAGGCTAATATTCAATTTTGGATAAAAATGTTTTTAGTTCAACTAATGGTTTTTCCACTTTAACAAAAGTTTTATTTGGCCATCACCATTTTAAAATGCCTAATTACTACATCCTTCCAGACTAAGTAATAAATAGATATAAATAGAAAAATTAATTCAAATAGCTGCCCATCCGACCACTTAAATTAAAAATAGCCGGTGTAGGTATAATATATGCATAATTTAAGTATTATATGTGTATAATCTATGTATATGATTAGAAAAAGTAAACAATGCATATGACCGGCTATTTGTGTGAAAATCCTAAGAAATACGCATTCCCTTGTATATGCCAACCGCCTAAAAATCCTATAGATATATAGATACATTATATATATCGCCAGAGGTGGAGCCATGATTTGAAACTTGTAGGTTCGAAATTCTAATTCGTTTATGTTATTGAGTTTCAAATTAATAATTTATACGTATTTCATATTTTTTTAAAAATAAATACAAAACTTAAACTAAAGTTATTGAGTTCGATCGATCCCGCAAATCATATGCTTGCTCCGCCCCTGCATATGGCTCGCCAAGCCCTGTAGCTCCTAAAACTCAAAGAGACCACACCACGTTTGGCGATACAAATCGGCCACGATAGTTGAATATCGAAGTTGTTTGCGTCAAAATAAGCTTGAAACCGAGCGTCGAAACCTAACTGTTTAGAAGTGATTTTCCTCAGATGATACATGTTTAGTTTTAAATATTTTCCAATTCATACATGAATATTTTAAAATGTTATTTTGTGAACTCGTGCATGAATGAACTAGTGTGTGCGAGTTGCACCATATTTTATGTATACAATGCATTATAGTGCTATCTTAATGTTAAATCATATGTTTTCAGTGATTCCATGTTTATGAACTACTTTTTCGAAGATCTTACATGTTTATGAACCCTTTGGTTAGCTCTAGCTTATATAGGATGAGATTACAAATTTGAATTTCCAGATGAAGGAAAAATAATATATTTAAAATCTTTAAAAGATCTTTACAATTTTCACACTTCTCCACACTTAAAATAAGCTAGCAATATTCCTATTTATAATAGTACAAAATTTATTTTAACTAGAAATAGAAAAACCTATTTTTATATTAACTTGATTATAAAAGAGTCATTCTTTTTGGCACGTACTAAAAAAAAAAAAAATTCACATAAATTGAAACAAAAGAAATATAAATTAAATAAACTTACAAATATCAAATTCTAAATAATTTTTGTTTCTTAATACAACAACTTTCAGTTAGTTTTCCAACACCAGATATGATTATGAGTTTATGATGGATTCTTACGATTTGAATGATATGATGAGGCCAAAGGTGTCATTTATGGTATATAAAATATTGGGAAAAAAATACAAATAGCCGCCTGCTATTATTCTCAATTCTGCATAGTCCTAAAAATGAAATTACATATAACCTTATAATAGTGTAGCCAAATCAATTAGATCTTCCAATAAAATCCCTGTATATCAAAAAATAAAATTCTTGTAACCAACTAAATTTCGAGAGCAGTTTTGAATTCAATCAATTATTCTACCCAATTCTCTCTAGCATGTTTTTTCCACCACTCCAAAAGCCTCTCAAATGTTTCTAGCTTTTTCGTCACTGCCATTGAAGTCAGAACCTAAAACTTTTTGGTTCTTCGAAAATCACTTTGCCATTGGTGAAATGAATAGAACAACATATACAAAAATACCAGAAAATTTAAAAAAATCAGGAGAAACAATTGGATTTAGAGTCTCTCATGCTTCAAATCTATCATAGTTTGAATCCGTTATACAAATGCTTATACACATTATACACTTGGTATGCAGTGTATGATTGACGCACAATTTGTGTATATAAATTATACACTTATTATACATTTATTATATCAAATTATCCACTTAATATGCACCAAAAATAAAATATACCCAAGCCTCCACCTATACACGATTCTACCTCAAGCAAAAATTTCATCCACTATATCAATCCATAAACAATAATAATATTTTCAGTAATCACCATCGACAAGAAATAACAAAATTTCAAATCCACCACCCAAAAATCAAGTTGACAGTAAAAATAAAGAAAGAGAAAAAGCAATTAGGTTTGAGACTGAGAGAAAGAAAAGAAGGAATGGGTGGAAGGGATGAAGGACGAGAAAAGCGAAAGTGAAAAAAAAAAAAAAAAGTCTGAGACGATTCAAAGAGAGGATGATTGGTGAGAGCATTAGGGTTTTTCTTGGGAAAGTGGGAATAGGATAAAAAATAAAATAAAGAAAGGATACTAATTGTTTAAACAGAGCAACGAAAGTAAAATGAGACTATTTAAAGTTTATATCCTAAAAGAGCTACGAGTCCAGTTAATTGTTCTAAAATATTTTGGGAGTAATCATAGATAACTGAGAGGATAATCGAACATGCGAATTCGATACAAAGAAACCATGTATACCAGTATGGGGTCATAGAATGGTGGCTATGTTTTACCACTACGCAACAGTGAGAATGTTTAATGGAATATAGATCAGCTAAATTGATTTTAATGATTAACAAAAGTTTGCAAAAGAACCATGTTGCTTGAAGATTATTGATCTAAAGCTGAAGATCGTCTCCTAGTGCAAGTTGATTTTAAAAAATAATTTCTAATAATAAAAAGATTTTGTTCGTGGACTAAAAGAAAAATATTGGCTGAAGAAATTTTTGTTTAATATGGAATAATTAATCATGCGAAGACTTACATAAAAAGAAAGATACGTGAAGAAGATGGTTAAGGAAAACAAAACAAAATCCTTTTAGGACTTGTTTTCCTTAAGGAAGTGATCGAATTGCTTTATGTCTTGGAGCTAAACTTGAAAAAGAATTACGGCCAACCTCACTCCCATAAAAATATCATATTGTATTTATTCAAGACAAACCGCAATTTCGTACAAATATAAAATTTGTTCAAGGCAAATAGTAAATCATAGCAAGAAGGTGTGTTCATAGATTCAAATTGATCAACTAAAGAATATGCTTTGGAGGACGAAAATGCTGAAGTTCTTTAGTTGTTTAGGTTGAGTCAATTGTTCTTGAGTTGTAACCTATTTGCTTTTAAAAAGCATAATAATAGGTTACCATAAACTTTGAGTTTTTATTTAACTTTCTCGACTTGAGTTAGTTTAGAAAGGGGTAGCTACAATTGAGTTGATTATTGGAAAGATACTAGATTTAATCTACTTGGTTATTAAGTTGTAACCTAAAATCTCTTTTTGAAGTTAGTAAAGTTTTGAAGGAAAATTCTAGACGGGTAGGTTGTGCTTTTTACTCCCTTGAGTAAGGAGATTTTTCACGTAAAATTTTTGTCACAACCTAAAACCATAATAGTTCGCGATGGCACCTAATACCGCTATTAGGCAAGCCCACAAGTGAAACTACTATTTATTTACCCCTTTTTAACATTTAAACAAAAACTTTCCTTTTAAAAAAATAAAATAAGTAAGATCTTATGCAACCGTACATACTTTTTTCTTAACAAAATACCAGCATAATAAGTACATCCACTGTACTGATAGAAATGATAAGTACAACCAATACATAAATGTTAAAAGTCTCCAAAACCCAGTGCCGCAAGTACATGAGCAATTTAGAGAATATATAAAACTAATACAACTACTGTATGAAAGTGATAGATAGAAATAATAAACAAGGTAGAGGCAGTCTCCGCTGCTGTAGATCGTAGCAAGGCAAGCAGCTTACCACTAAGTCTCCGTAGATGATCGACTACGTGCCCGCGTGACCACTGGTAGTACCTATCTCAGTACCTGCACATTCAATGCAGAAGTGTAGCATAAGCATGGAAAACAACGCGTACCCAGTAAGTATCTAGTCCAACCTCGAAGAAGTAGTGACGGAGGGTCGACTTGACACTTACTAGAGGTCAAATAATAATATAAATACATAAAGTAGATATGGTGAATGTACAACAAATATCAACAAAGGAAATAAAAATAACTACAGTAAATCCGCTCATGAGTCTATATCAAAGCATTAAACATATCATAACCGGCCTTGAAGGCGCTAACTCAATTATTATCAAACCAAATCCAATTTCGATTATTAAGCATGAAGCTATCGAGGCGAATTGCTCGATCCCATAGAAATAGTGATACTCAGTATTGCCAAGGAAACGTCCCGATCCCGTAAGAATAGTGTTACCAACCTGCCGAGGCGAACGACCCGATCCTATAATAGTAATTTATATCACTGCCGAGGCGAACGGCTCGATCCCATAAGAGTAAAGAAATTTACCTTGCTTGCGGAAACACTTGCGAGACGAGAAGATACAGATTTATAGTTTATCGAGTTTTTTCCAATTTTCTAAAGTAAGAGACTAAGCCGATATCTCTAATGAATATCCTTAATCTCAGTCCTCATCAAGACAATTAATACACAGGATATGCATAAAATAGCACAATTAAAGGCATGGTGCGATTCTAGGTCTACCCAGAGATATCATGAATATAGCTACATACGGACTCTCATCACCTCGTGTGTACGTAGCTCCCAACAACAAGTAGTACACAAAAATTAATACACCTAAAGGGATAAGTTTTCTCTTACAAGGTTAGGCAAGAGACTTACTTCGGTTCCAAGTCCTCAATCCGACTCTTCAACCTCACTAGAACTCCTCAACCAATGCCGAGGACTCCGAAATTAACCAAATATCGTATAAACTAATAAATATATGCTCAAAAGTTCATAATTAGCTATTAGAGTAATTATCCAACCCAATTTGGAAGATTCCTAAAATTCACGCCCAGGCACAGTGCGCGGATTCCGAAAATTTCGAATATAAATGTTACCCATGACCTCACAAACTCAAATATATAATTTATTCCCAATTACATAATCAATTTTGTGTCAAATCTTATTTTTACCAAATCCTAGGTTCCAACAAAATCTCACAGTTTTCCCCTTCATTTCATGTTTAATCTACCCACAATTCGTGTATATAACTTAAGTATTAATAGGGATCACTTACCTTTTGATGTTGATGAAAATTCTCCCACAAAATGCTCTCAAAATCACCCAAGACCAAGTGAAAAATGACGAAAAAGAGGATAAGTCCAGTAATAAAAATCAAGTCTGCCCAGTGATTTCTGCTTCGCGATCGCGAGGCTTCTTCCTCGCGATCGCGAAGGCATAACTGGTCCAAGAAGTGAAGCCCTTCTTTGAAAACGCAAGGGCATTCTCACGATCACGAAGGCTTAACCAGCCTCAGCTTCGCGAACGCGGTGAGTCCTTCGCGAACGCAATTGACCCTCCCCCCCCCCTCCCAAAGGCCCTTTGTTCTACGCGAACGCAAAGGCTACCTGTCCCAGACCTTCGCGAACACGGCCCCATGGACGCGAACGCGAAGGGCAAAAATGTCAGTCCCCAATTCCTTCTCTGCGAATGCGACTCCACCTCCGCGTTCGCGAAGAAAGGAAACTAGAACCAGCATTATCATATTTTCAGACTTAACTTCGGGTGGTCCAAAATTCATCCGAGCCACATGGGACCCCGACCAATCATACCAATAAGTCCATAAATATAATACGGACCTGCTCGAACTCTCGAAACACGTAAAACAACATCGAAAACAAGAATCGTCCCTCAACTTGAATCAACTTATGAATTTCAAACTTTTGCGTCGAATCATACTTAGACTACTCAGAATGATACCAAATTTTGCTTACAAGTCATAAATAACCATACGAAACTATTCCCAGGCTCAGAATCCCAAACGGACCTCGATAACACCAAAGTCTACTCCAAACCAAATTTAAAGAACTAGAAAACCTTCAATGAACTAAGTTTTCACATTAAGCGCTGAAACGCTCCTGGGTTACCCGAAACCCAATCTGAAAATACGTCCATGTCCGAAATCATCATACGAACCTATTAGAACCTTCAAATCCCGGTTCCGAGATTGTTTACTCAAAATATTGACTCAAGTCAAACTTGGCCACCTTAGACCACTATTAAGGAACTAAGTGTTTCGATTTCAACCCGAACCCTTCCAAACCTAAATCAACCAGCCCCCAAGTCATAAAATAGTAAAAGCACATACGAGGAGTCTTAATTAAGAGAATAGGAATCTAACAAGCAAAACAATCGAGGGATCGTTACAATTATCGTGTTCTTTACATTTCTCACTAACATCTCTATCTACCATAACTAACATCAAAAAGCTTCTTTCTAGATGATGGCTATAGAACTAAAGGGCCAATCGGGGAGCATCTTTTCGAAAGAGCTTTGTCAATTTGGATCTAACTCGTCAAAATAATTCAGTACAATAACTGCTTTGTGGAAATTCATAAGCCATGAAACAAATTCTTAAAGCTGACTTTTTTAAAGAAACAAGATGTTCATTTTGTATAATTCATAAAACAATGACCTGTATACTAAAGCTTTTGCGCTCACCCAGAGCAGTTGGTTGGTCTCGTCGTTAATTTTTTATTATTCTTCCATGTAGTTTTGGGAAATTATACAAGTTGTCAAGAAGTAGCATTGGCGTCTTATATAGTTCTCTTGAAGCAGTAGCTGCAGCAGAAATTTATGCAGTTACCTAAGAAAGAAGGTCCTTTCGCTTCAAATTTAGCATTTTGTTTCACAACTTGAGCTTTATGAGCCTCGAATGATACATCTTATTTATCAATCCTGAAGCTTGAAAAAAAAATACAGAAGCTTTGCTTCTACTAGCCACGAGTATATTGACAATGTCAGAAGGTTTATTTTTACTTGCTACAAAAAGCATAAACACTTGAAATGCATCTAGCTGAATGCTCTTGCTAGAATCTCTGAAAAGATTTATCAAAATCCTTAAATTATCCTTTGAGGTGACACAACATGTCATCACAGCAGAATTTGATTGATTAAATAAAATATCTTCGAACAAATTCCAAAAGCTTTGCATTACATTCGATGAAGATCCTGTCATAATTTTCGAAGAGGAATTTAGCAACTGTAGACTTGTGCCTGGTCATAAGCTTCTTAAAAATCGTTATAGCATCTGCACCGATATCAAATTCTAGGATTTGCATGTACTCAACAATCTTTTTCAAATTTTCAGATTTCAACATTTATCTTACAATAACCTGATGTCAAATGCACTCCCTCAACATTCCTCTGTAATGCAAAGTAAGACCTGGATTGTCATACTCAGACACCAAATGGTCCATAAGTTCCGCGTTGGCTTCCAATAAATAAGAAGCAACCAAGCGTGAATTAACCGGTTGCCTTTGCATGTTTGCTATTATTTGAGTGGCATGTTTCCTCCAAGATCATTACTTGCATACAAGATTTTTATCTCATGTATAAGAGAATCTAAATCTTGCATCTTCTCGAAATGCTTGAGATAAATATCGTCAAAGGAATCAAGGGCGGGTAGCAAGAATGTTGCCCGATGAACAACATCAAGGGGAACCTTAGGAGGCTTAGTCTTGGATTTGACATAGGTGTAATCCAACGTCTTGGTAAATAACTTCTTCAAATTACCTGAAGATTGTTTCACAGCCTTGTGAAACCTTTTCTTTTTATCTAATCTTGAGGTCTTATCAGTAATTTACATCGCAGATATCAGCATTGTGGTTCACTTGTCGCTGATATTGGCATTGTAGTTCACTCGTCGGTGACAGTGCAAGAATGGATTTTTTTGCAAATTGGGTGAGAAATGCAAAGCTCATCTGTATTCTAGTATGATAAGAAAGCATCATCCTACGAGGAAAAGGAAAAAAAAAGACTTTTATTATCTAAAAAGTTGAATAAAATTGAATTATTAAAAAACATTAGTATAGTTAATAGTGGTTCCTCGTTGAAAAGAAACACACTAGTACAACAATGAATAAGGTCCAGCGGGCTAAGAAGCAATCCAATGGATGAATACTTTCTCAACCACCTAGTAATAAAACAAAGGAGAACATATTTAAAGTCCAGAAAGCTTCACCGCTGCTTTCTCCAGATAACAAAGTGCAATTATTTTCAACAATCGTTAAAACGATCAAAGAATAACCTAACCCAACTTATAAATCAAAGCAAAAAGTTGAAAATAGATAAAGTGCATTGTATGAAAGAGGCAGTAGTAATCGAAATTTGGATTAGATTAAGTGTCTTTATTATATTAGGAGTATTGTCTAAACCAAAAGTTTGGATTAGATTAAGTGTGTTACTTACAGCTAATTGCTAAAATGTTTCTTATGTTGGTGATAATTTTTCACTATTATCAAATATTATTATAAATTTTTCTCTCTTCCCAAGCCTTGAAGAAAAAATTTCAATTCCTTAATTATATTTTCATAGCTTTTACTTAGTCAGAATAATTTAAATTGAATTCAAAAATCGTAAAAGAAAAAAACTTGCTTTTGGTAGAAAATTTATGCGGAAATTAAAGCTTATTTTGCCAGTACTATTAGGCAACCTAAAGAGACAACACTAGAGCCAAGACATGGAGAATCGAAAGATTGGAAGTTGTATATGTATCATAAAAAGAAATATATCCATAATTTCATCGACAATACTTATATGAAATTTTACAATAAGAATGGGTCAAGAAAGAAAAGAAAAAAGGAATTAAAAGGATACATGTAACCCCTAACCTAGCTTGCAATAGTGCACACATTGCACCTAAGTGCTCCCTACTTTATTACTAGAAAGAAATCAGTTATATAAATAGGCTAAGAAGGGGTATATGAGTGCGCTTGAACTCATACCCCTCAATGAGAATCCGCCCCGGTGTACACCCACTCAACATGCAATATTAGCCGCTATTCTGTGCTCTATCAAAAAATGAAATCATAAAATAAAGACCTGGGAGATCTTTTCTTGTCAGCTTGTTCCTTCATCCAGGATTGAGACAATTGCAAGTGGTGTTTAAGAAGCCTGATAGTGCTCTCCCTAGCGTGCAAACTTCTGTCGATCTCCTCAACTAGTGAGCTATGTGCCACATAAGGTAAACGAATGGGTGGTTTCTGACCATATACCACTTCAAAGAGTATCATCTTAATGGCAGAATGGAAAGTGGTGTTGTACCACCACTCAACAAGGGAAAGCCACTATACCCATTCCTTAAGAATGTCATTGCACGTACACCTAAGGTAGCATTCCACACACTTGTTCACTGCTTCAATTTGACCATCAACTTGCATATACAAGTATGCAATGAGCATACTTACTTAACATGTCAACAACTATTGAAACCGCTAATTTATTATGAGATTTAGGGAGTCCTTCTACAATCTAAGCTGATATCCTTCCAAATTTTCTCTGGAAATAGAGAGAGGTTGAAGCAAGCCTAGGTAGTTCACATTCTCCTCCTTGCACTTCTGACAAGTAGCACACTTTTTGACTTATCCAAACACATCAGTCTTCATCTTCTTCCATTACTAGAATTAGTTGATCCTATGTAAGGTGGCAGCCATGCCAGAGCGGCCCCCATAGCACTGTCATGAAAAACTTGTGGAATGTCTTGCCTAAGAATAATGTCAGCACCTACAACAATTTTGCCATTCCTATACAAGACCCCACCTCTCATCATGTATACCGGATAAGATAATGGTTGTTCTTCCAACTCAATGGTCACTAACTTCAGGTGAGCATCATTGCCATAAGAAGCTTTTATTTTATCCAGGAAATCAGAAGTGACAGTGGATATAGTTAATAACTGAGCCCCAGCTACTGGACTCCTAGATAAGGCATCTGTAGTTATATTTTCCTCCCCCTTTTTATACAATACAATGTAGTCATATCCAATTAGCTTCGCCACCCACTTTTGCTGACTAGGAGTGGATATTCTTTGTTCCAACAAGTACTTGAGAGGTTGATGATCTATTTTTATTACAAAGTGCCTTCCAATGAGGTAAGGTCTCTACTTATCAATAGCTATCACAATGAACAACATTTCTTTCTCATATACGGAGAGTGTTGTATGTTTAGAACTCAGTGCCTTGCTCATATAAGCTATAGGATGTTCAACTTGCATTAGTACAGCTCCAATCCCATGCCCACACACATCTATCTCAATTACAAACTCCTTTGTGAAGTATGGAAGGCTAGCACAGGAGTGGAAGTCATAGCCAACTTCAGTCCTTCAAATGCTTCAGCAGCCTCATGTGACCAGTCAAACTTATCTTTTTTCATTAAGTTGGTTAGCGGTCTAGCTAGGACTCTATACCCTTTACCGAATCTCCTATAATATCCGGTCAGTCCCAAAAATCCCCTGAGTTCTTTGATAGTTTTAGGTGTTGGTCAATATCTCATAGCTTTAGTTTTCCTAGGATCAACAGTGAAGCCTTCTTGAGTAATGATGAGGCCTAGTTAATCCACTGCAGTCTTCCCAAAGGTACATTTACTTAGCTTCACAGACAAACATTCTCCTGAATGATTTTTGATCGAAACTAAGAGTCCACCAAACTGTATAGAGAACCAGGTTCTCTATCAGTTCTTACAGTAAGCAATAGCCTGTAAAAGCAAACAGTATAGGAAGGTTCTTAATCTATTCCAACGGTATATCTGCAGTAAATAAAGAACACAGGATATTTATGTGGAAAACTCCTTGCTCAAGGGATTAAAAACCACGACCTACCCTAGTAGGAATTCAACTCAACTAAATCGAGAAAACTTCAGATTACAACCTATTGTAATCTAGGAATTAAACTCTTAATCCTTCACTCCTTACAATAACTCTATTGTAAGCCCTTTGCAATAACTCTATCACAAAGCAACAAACCTTGACTAACTCTAGTCAAGAACTAAACCAAACATTGGTTTAAATCTATCCTACCAAAACACTTCTTAAAAGTAGTGTAAAGATTACAATTGAAGAAAAAAAATAACAAATACTGAACAAACCTAAGGACTTAAGATATCTTCAATCTTTGGATCTGGTCCTTGAGGTTGCAGCAACTTTGTTCTTGAGAGAGGTGGTGGCTCGAACTTGAGAGAATATTGTCTTTTGATTTGCAATTGTTAGAGAGATGAAATCCCTTGCCTCATGTTAATAATATGTGTTTGTGATGTCATCAAGGATGATACAATAAAGTGTCCTTTAGTTTGGCCTTAGTAAGCTATAGCTGTGTTGTTGTACTTCTGCCAAACGGAACCGTGTAACAGCCTGCCAAATGGTACAGTACAGCAGCTTTTACAGCTGTAGAGTTGACTGTACGACGACTAGGGAAACTGATCCATATCTATTCCCTTTGATGTTCCCTTATCTGATTTCATTGAGAATTGAACTAGACATCTTACTAGTTACTCTGAATGCAAGGGAACTAAATGTATTAGGTTGCTTATCTGGTTCTCTCATGAAGTTTGTCAAATCATCAAATCAAAAAACATGCAAAACTTAGAATTGATAATCCCCCTGAGAACTAGATCTCCACATTGTTCCCCCGAAGAATCAGCTATATTCCCCCTGAGAACCAGAACAAAGGAACTGATCACAACCAGTTCCGCGAGACTGTTTGGCAAATCATCAAAACACAAAATAGTATAAATTTTTAATTTTTCCCTTTTTGATGATGACAAATTCAGAATTGATATTCCCCCTAAGAATCGGATTTCTTCATATACTGATCACATCTGGTCCGTACCTGGTTCCTTGAGAACGTTTGACAAATCATCAAAACATGAAACATCGTAACTTAGAGCAATTTTCCCCTTTTTGATGATGACAAACCCAAAATTGATGTTTCCCTTGAGAACCAGATTCCTCACATATTCCCCTGCGGATCAGACCTATAATCAACATGTTATCAGCAACGTTCCCCCTGTGAAGAAGATCTATCTTTCATGTACAACACCTATTTTTCATGCACAACACAACATATCAAACCCAAAATTGATAATGAAAAACTCAAAATTGATGTTCCCATTGAGAACCAGATTCCTCACATGTTCCCCTGCGGATCAGACCTATAATTAACATGTTATCAGCAACGTGCCCCCTGCGAAGCACAACTATCTTTCATGTACAACACCTAACTTTCATGCACAACACATCATATCAATTCGATTCGGTTCTATGTACCTTCTTCCTTTTGGCATCATTGAAAAAAATAACAGAAGAAGCACAACCAAAAAGAAATTCAGCAACATTAACTCATTCCACTTAGGCAACACAGTATAAACAATAACAAGAACAACAAGTGAATGTCATTGCACAAAATAAAGTGATTGCCCATAGTAGAGTAATTATAATAAAAGCATAGTAGTTTTAACAATATAGAATATGACAATTTAAATAACTAAAGTACCAATGTCATCAAACATAGGGATCAAAAGAAGATAGGAATTCGAGGGAATTTGGAAGGAGTGAAAGATATGGATCACTGGGTAGGAAGAAAAGTAAGGGGCTAAGGCCTTGATGAGCTTGTCCATTTGTTCATTCACAATCCTTTGATCAATGATCATCTGCTCTCTTAGGTCCTCCACCTGTTTCCTCAATCTTTCATTCTCACCCTTCAACTTAGCATTCTATTCTACCAAGGGTCCACGGGGACCTGGTTCTCTAACTATCTGAGCAGGCTGAATCATCAATCAGATCGCCAAGAATCTCCCCAAGCTTCGCCTCATTAAGAACAAACTCAGTCCATGCACATATAGCATCAGAGTATCACATACAACATAAAAGTTTTTACGTCTTCTTCATAATGTTGGGACTTGGAGGAACAAAGAGGTGATTCTATTTTTGGAACTCAACAATGTCAAGAAGTTCCTCCATTTTTCAGCAGTATTAGAGTCAACACTCTGCCTAACAACACTTTTTGAGACTTCTGAGTCTTCTACCTCTCCAAACCCGATAACTCAATCTTTTGCTTCTGTAAGGAACCAGGTTCCTCACTCACATTGCCCTTTATTTCACTGAGCGGCCATGTCTCCCTCTTCTTCATCTCAATCTGTTCACCCTTGTCATCTGCTGCATCTTTCTCAGCCAACTTTCTTTTCTCCATTTCATTTGAATTCTTTCTCATAAGTGAATATTTTTCCATTTCATTTTCTCTTCCACAATCACTACATCAGCAGGTCACACCACTTCATCATCAATCAGCCTACTTTTCATCAATCCCTTTTACTGGATCGGAGGTTCATTTAAGCACAGAACTCAAGAGAAAAAGATCATCATCAGAATTAACATCCTAAGAAAGATCTGAGAGACCATGTCCCTCATTCAGTTCCCCCTTTTCCAGCACATTCACCAATTTCTCCATTCTTCAAGGCTTCTACAAAACCGGCAATAATTTCAGCCTCACTCTCTAGAATATTAGATCTACCTCGTTCCTTTTCAGTTAAAGTCCTATCAATATCTACCAAAGACTTGAGTTTCGATTTAGATGGAGTTAGGATTTTGGAATGTGACATAGTTGGGTTCACTTCTGGCATATTTGGAGAGAAGGATTCTTTTTGAGATAAAGTTGATTTGGTTTTGAAGAAAAGAATTGGTTTTGGTTGAGTGTGAGAGAAGGAAATGGTTTTTTGGGGAAACGGGTCAGTTCAGAAAGGTTAAAATTTTAGACTTCAAAAATTGAGAGAGAGGCGTGAATAAATTAATGACATGATACTTCAGCAGTTTAAAATGGCATATAAATATTGAAGACACTACTAACCTGAGTCACAGGAATCATGTTCCTTGACGATTTTTGAAAATTTGAGCAAAAACTCCTAGAAGTGCAATGACACTCATACTTGTTTTCTCCTGAAATATGTACCTGTAACGGTATATAATTAAGTTAGATTCCACCAGAAAAATACTTTTTAGCATTGTACCTTTTCTTCTTTACATAGCCAATCATCAAGGGACTAGGTCCTTAGTTGAGCTTGGTTAACCCCAACTCTAGATGGCCTCTTTCAAAGTGTTCTCTGCTCAGTTCTTTGGTGAAGATATTTGCTACCTAATCCTCCATCTTGCAAACCTTCATACAAATAAGCCCTTTTTCAATTTTCCCTCAAAAAGTAATATCGCACATCAATGTGCTTTGTCTCCTTGTGTTGTACCAGGTTCTTTGCAATGTTTAGAGCACTTGTATTATCACACAACAATGGCATACAATCTGTAAACACACCCAAATCTTCTATTTGTTGCTTGATCTACCGCAGTAGAGCACAATAAGAGGCAACATCCACATATTCAACTTCAATAGTAGAAAGAGCCACATAGTTTTGTTTCTTTGTACCCTATGAGATTAAGCATTACCCCATAAAATGTGTCATTCCAGATGTTCTCTTTCGATCCACCATATATCCAACATGATCAACGTCAACATATCCAACCAAGTCAAAATTATCTCCTGAAGGATATAAGAGGACCAGGTCCTACGTTCCCTTAGGATACCTCAAAATTCTTTTGGCAGCCTTCAAGTGAGATTCTTTTGGGCTTGATTGGAAACCAGAACACAACCCAGCACTAAAAATAATATCAGGTTTGCTAACAGTCAAGTATAGAAAAGATCCAATGATACCCTATACATAGTTTCATTGAGAGGAGAACCAGGTTCGTCCATGTCTAAACGAGTAGTAGTGGCAATATGTGTATCAATGGTCTTAGCATTCTCCATCTCAGATCTTTTCAGCAGCTCCTTGAAGTACTTAAACTTCAGAATTTGAAGGACCAAGTTCCTCCATATTTGGAACATCATTGACATCAACAGAATTATAATTTCCACTTCTTTGCTCTGCATCAGGAGTACCTGATGCAACATAAGAAACCCTACGTTCAGCTTCAGTCGAGGTGATGTGACCATTTGCCACCATTGTTGAGAACAAAATATTTTGCATCCAAAGGCTCTCGGGTAAGTCATCTTGGGTTTTCTCCCATTGAGCAGTTCATAGAGAGACTTCTCGAGAAGGGACCTGATCATGCATTTGTTAATCAAGTTGCAAGCAGTGTTGAATGCTTCAGCCCACGAACCAGGTTCTCCATAATCGACTTGTTCAGCAAATAAAAACTTGCATTCCCCAGTCGTCTTTGCCATAACTCTGCATCATCATCAATGACACTTAGGCATGGTATCACCATCATTCAGTGAATCAACGTATGCAACATAGATGTTCTTGAATCTCTTGGCTATCAATACCATTTCACCAGTTTTAAGATTGGTGAAAGTGCAAGATTTGGACAAGAACTTCACTTCATTTTCCTTATCACAGATTTAAGACACACTCAAAAAGCTATATTTCAATCCATTCACATAGTACATATTTTCAATTGCATGGGAGAGTGTCTGTCAATTTTGCTAACACCAAGAATTAGCCTTCTTGCTGTTTCCAAAGGACACACTCACACCTTGGAAGGCCTAGAGTGAGAGAAAATCATTCATTCTTCTAGTTTTATGCTTAGAGCAGCCGCTATCCATGTATCATTTTTTGACTACTACCTCTCACTCCAACCTGCACACGAAATCAATGATTAGACTTAGGAACCCAAGCCAGCTTAGGTCTCTTATAATGATAGAACGGGTTGATCAAACTTCTTTTTGCCCATGCAGGCAGCACATATTTTCTTTTCAGGGAACCAGGTTCCTCAACAATAGGCCTCTTTTCAACAAAAACTTTATTTTTCTGTAATGACTGAATTTTAGTTTTACAAGAGTCCTTGTAATGACCTGTTTGACCACAGTGAATACACAACCAATTATCAGCGACAATTACATACTGGCTATGGGAATTATAGAAGGTTTTAGCCTTTTGGAACCCGATTCCTTGCTTGTTTCCACCATTACTCTTGTACATAGACGTTATTATATCAGAGGACCAGGTACAATTAAGTGACTTATCAAGATCATTTTTAACCTTTTTCAAATCCTCCTGAAGTTGTCTATTCTTTTCAAGCTCAGCAACAAGACTTGTTTTAACTTTCTTAAGATCATTCTCAAGCTCAAGTTGAGCCTCATTAGCCACTTCTTTACCCTTAGTGTTGTCTATCCATTTTTTCTTTTAGTTTTTCAACAAGTTATTTTCTCTAGTTACTTCTTCCACTTGTTCCTTCAAATATACAATGGAAACTACCATACTATCCCTCTCTTGTTCTATGTCACCAATTTCTTCTATTAAAGCATTTTTCTCATTAATGAGGCTATGATAGGCATCAATCAACATATTTGCTAAGGACATCAATTTTTTCTTAGAGTAAGTTTTCAAATTTCTTTGAACATCAAGAAAACTTACCTCATCTTCCTTTCTATTCTAATCATCATTAGATTTGGCCATGAGTGAAAAGATTGACTCATATTCTGAATATCCATTGTCAGCAACCATCATAGATGTATCTCCTTGGTTATCTTCACTTTCAGATTCACCGGAGGAATTTCCCCAGTCAATCAGGGCTTGCTTCACCATGTTGCTAGCAGCATCTCTTCTTTTGAACTTTCTGTCAGGGACCTAGTTCCACTTAGCCGCCTTTTCAGTGTTGGTTTTGTAATGATTCTATTTATGAAGAGGACTATCTTTAATGAAGTGTCCAGGCTTTCCACACTTATTAAAACAATCATTTCCTTTAAAATTCCTGGTGGAACTTGGAATCCCACCATTTTTTCGAATTATTTTTTGGAATCTTTGAGTGAGATACGCCATGTTGGATTCATCACTACTTGAATCCTTGTTTGCAACCTTGATAACCAGGTTCTTCTCCTTCCTGGGATCTCTTCTTTTGAGATCCTTCTCTTCATCTCATAAGTTTTGAGATTTCTAATAAGCTCGTCAATAGTCAACTTCTGCAGGTTTTCGACTTCAGTGATAGCATTAACCTTTCTCTCCCAGGAACATGGTAGAACATTGAGTATCTTCCGGACCAGCTTGTTGGTGGAATGATTTCACCAAGTGAATGAAGCTCATTGATTATGGAGGTGAAGCGGGTATGCATATCTTAAAGAGTTCATACTCGGTTGTAAGCATATCTATTTTAGACTGCTTTACCTGAGTAGTCCCTTCATGAGTCGTTTGAAGAGCTTCCTAGATTTCCTTGGCAGATTCACATGCCGAGATATGATTATACTCATTTGGTCCAATACCACACACACAAATCTTCTTCGCCTTGAAGTTCTGCTCAACAGCTTTTCGGTCAGCACCATTGTATTCTTTTCTTGTCTTTGGAACAGTCTTTGTTCCCACTCTAACAACCTTCATAGGGACAAAGGGACCATCACAAATCACGTCCCAAAGCTCAGAGTCTTCAGCCATAACAAAGTCATGCATTCTTGTTTTCCACCAACCATAGTATTGACCATTGAATCTTGGGGGTCTATAGGTTGATTGTCCTTCCTCGAAGTTTGGTGGAGCAGCCATGATGAGGATCCTTTCTAGGTGTTAACCTCTTAGAAAGAAACTGCTATGATACCAATTGAAAGAAACTAAGAGTCCACCAAACTGTATAGAGAACAAGATTATCTATTAGTTCCCACAGTAAGCAATAGACTGTACAACCAAACAGTATAGGGAACCAGGTTCTCTATCTGTTCCCACAGTAAATTAGCAATAAATAAAGAACACGCGATATTTACGTGGAAAACTCCTTGCTCAAGGGATAAAAACTACGACCTACCCTAGTAGGATTTCAACTCCACTAAACCGAGCAAACTTTAGATTAGAACCTACTACAATCTAGGAATTAAAATCTTAATCCCTCACCCCTTACAATAAATCAATTGTAAGCCCTTTGCAATAACTCTATCACAAAGCAACAAACCTTTACTAACTCTAGTCAAGAAACTAAATCAAACAATGGTTTAAATCTGTCCGACAACGATACTTCTTGAAAGTAGTGTAGGATTACAAATGAAGAACAAAATAACTTAGACTCAACAAACCTAAGGACTTAAGATATCTTCAATCTTTGGATCTGGTCCTTGAGATTGCAGCAACTTTGTCCTTGAGAGAGGTGGTGGCTAGCACTTGAGAGAATATTATCTTTTGATTTGCAAGTGTTAGAGAGATGAAATCACTTGCCTCATGTTGGTAATATGTGTGTGTGATGTCATCAAGGATGACGCAATAAAGTATCCTTTAGTTTGGCCTTAGCAAGCTACGGCTGTGCTGTTGTTCTGCTGCCAGACGGTGCAGTGCAACAGCCTGCAAGACGGTACAGTGCAACAACTTTTACAATTGTAGAGTTGACTGTACGACGACCAGGGGAACTGATCCATATTTGTTCCCTCTGATGTTCCCTTATCTGATTTCATTGAGAATTGAACCAGACATTTGACTATTTACTCTGAATGCAAGGGAACTAAATGTATTAGGTTCCTCATCTGGTTCTCTCATGAAGTTTGTCAAGTCATCAAAATAAAAAAGACGCATAACTTATCAAAACACCATTTCGAAGTCGTCTACACAAAAGTCAAAACACCATTTCGAAGTCGTCTACACAAAAGTCAAACTCCGGCCAAATCTTACAACTTAAGCCTCCAACCAAGGGACTAAGTGTTCCAAATGAATCCAAAACTTCCCTGAAACAAAATAAATTAATCTTGAAAGTCACATAACTATAAATACACATATTTAATACATAAATAGGGAAAACAGGGCTAAAATACTCAAAACGGTCGGTCGGGTTATTTCAACTTGATTGTTCTTCATGTTGTTGCCCGTAATGACCCGATCGGTCAATTTATGACTTGCGGGGTCGGTTATTTTTGTTCTGGGAAGCTTTCAGGTTGATTTGGACCCTTTGATTCTTAACTTAGAAGTTTGAAATAGAAATATTGATCAAACTTTGACTTTTATGAAAATGACCCCCGAACTGTGTTTTGATGTCTCTGATAGCTTCGTATTGTGATTTTGGACTTGGGCGTATGCCGGAAATTGGTTTTGAAAGTCTGTAGGTTGATTTATGTTGATTTGCCAAAATTTTGAGAATTTGAAGTTGAAAGGTTTGACCGTAAATTAACTTTTAGCTATCAAGGTCTGAATTTGATTTTGGGACTTGGAATAGGTCCGTTACAGTATTTAGAACTTGTCTGCAAAATTTGGTGCCATTTGGAGTTGATTTGATAGGATTCGGATATTTAGTTGTAATTCTAGAGGTTCTTGCACTTTACTTTGAAATTCATGTGTTTTAGTGTTTGATTCGTAGTTTTAGATGTTATTTTTGTATTTTGATTGTGCGAGTGAGTTTTTATGGTGTTTTTAGACGTGCATGGAAGTTTAGTTTGGAGCCCCGAGGGCTCGGATGAGTTCGGACATGTTTCAGAGTTTTTTAGACTGAAATTGTAGAATCTAGTGTACCGATGCTTCAGGTATCGCATTTGCGAACACCAGGTTTGCAATTACAAGCTTAGTATGGGAACTTCAGTTATCGCAATTGCGATGCCGGGCTGGCTATTGCGAAGTGGCTTGGGATTTGGGTAGTTCGCATTTTCGACAAATATGTTGCTTTTGTGAGGGCAGCAGGGTTCGCAATTGCAAACCCATCTTCGCATTTGCGAAGAGCTTCCCAGGCCTGTCAATGCCGCAATTGCGAGTTTTTCTTCGCAATCGCGATTCACAATTGCGATAATTGCAGATGAACCCTAGACTCAGTAGGAGGCGATTTGGAGAGAGAATGTTCACCTACAAACCTTGGGTAAGTGATTCTAATCTATTACTAATCATATTCTATCAACATATCTTAGATTTTAACATCAAAATCTTATGAATCAAAGTGAAAATTTGTGAAACTTTGTCACGTTTTTGAGAAATAAGAAATTAAGTTTTGAGAGTCGATTTGGACTCAGACTTTAAAACTAATAACATATATGAACTCATGGGGTCATGGGTAGTCGAAATCTACCATTGCCTGGGTAGGCTTTTGTTGACTTTTTGAGAAAAGTGTAAAGATCTTAACTTTATCTATTGCAATTAATTTCCCAGCATTATTTGATGATATTAAGTTAATTTTGGTTAGATTTGAGCTGTGTGGAGGCGAATTATAAGAGAAAATCGATTTTCGAGTATTGGATTGGCCCTAGTTTAGGTAAGTGTCTTGCCTAACTTTGTTGGGAGGGGGGGGGAGGGGGGAGAACTACCCCTTAGGATTGGTATTGATTGATTCATTTTGTGCTATGTGAAATCCGTGTACACAAGGTGACTAGTGGGTACACTAGTTTTACGTGGTATTTGACTGGTTTATGCTACTTAGACTATTTCCATGCTTTAATTGAAATGCCATATCATGTTTTAAATTCCCATAGTCAATCTATCCTTATTTTTGTTTATCTATCCTTATGTGCCGTAATTGACTTGTTTAACACTTGTTCTACATCCTACTTGATAAATTGCTCTCATTCTTTAGTTTAACTTGGTGCCTCTTTTATTGTTACATGCTATCTCTTTAATGTTAATTATCTTAACTTGAAATTATTGTTCGTGTTATCTCCTTCGTTATTGATTATCATTACTTGAAATTATTGTTCATGTTATCCCTTTCCTTGTTGATTTCCATTATTTGAAGTCATTGTTATACGTTATTTCTTCCATTATGAGTTGTCCTTATTTAATATCATGGTTATACATTATCTCACTGTTGAGTTATTGGTTTTGAAGTTGTGAAAGTCGTTATCACGTTGAGGCGAAATTATTATTGTTGAAACCTCTTCCTTGTTAAACCTTTTACATTCATTGTTGTTATTGATATTCTTGTACCCATTGTGGTTGAGCCATGTGCTATTGTTGTGAAAATATTGATATTTTTGATTGTTGGCAAGTTGTGATATATGGTCACTTGTGTTGCGAGTTATAATTATAATGTGATATTGACATGCATGCGGCGGTATAAGGCTCGGGGTTAACGTGCATGCGGCGGTATAAGGTGGGACATATGTGCGTGTTGCTTGTAGGGGAACTATGTGAAGCCATGCGGCATTATAAGGTGGGCTAAAGTGCGTGTAGCTATTTCGGGAAAATAATTTTCAAAACCTATTTCAAATGTAAGGCTCACGCGGTGACATAAGAAAAGATTTTGATTGAGATTGTGCAGTGTGAATATGAGGTGGTACCTCAGTTATGACTCTTGATATATATACACGAGGCGGTACCTCGGTGGTGATTCTTATTTTACATGAGGCGGTACCTCATAGTGATTCTGATTGTTGTGATCTTCCTTGTTTTTGTCAGCTATTGTCCGTATATGATCATTTTGGTTCTCTTCAACTAATTTACTTATGTTATTTTCGTGCTTAAAATTTCATTATTAGTTCATGATGTTAATTTTTTCTTATCAGTTATTTCTCCGCTTTTTATTATTTATCCTTATTATATATTCATACTGTTTATTTATATCCTAGTAGGTGCCTTGACCTGGCCGCGTCACTACTCTACCGAGGTTAGGCTTGATACTTACTAGGTATAGTTGTGGTGTACTCATATTACGCTTCTGCATATTTTTGTGCAGATCCAGGTACACCTGCTCGTGATGGTCGATAGTGATCATTTGTTAGCTGCTTTACGGATACTTCAAGGTATGCCTGCTCGGTATCCGCAGGCCTCGAAGTCTCCTTCCCTTATTCTTATTGACTGTTGTATTTTTTTTCAGATAGTGATGTAGTAGTTACTGTAGTTTTACTCTGTAGAGCTTATGACTCAGTTCTACCGATTTTGAGAGAGTATTTGTTGAGATTCTGTTTCAGGAGTTTATATCAGTTATTCAGCCTTGTTTTAGCATTTTGTTAATTATCTATCAAGTTACTATTAACTATTAGGCTTACCTAGTCATAGAGACTAGGTGTCATCACGGCATCCTACAAAAGAAAATTGACAAATTGGTATCGGAGCTCTAGGTCCATAGGTGTTACGAGTCATAAGCAAGTTTAGTAGAGTCTTGTAAATCATTACGAAGACGTCTGTACTTATGTTTGAGAGACTACGGAACCGTTAGGAAAACTTCAATTCTTCGATTCTTTATCGTGCGAATTGGTTGACTTCAAAAATTGAATCTTTGACTTTTTATTCTCTCACAGATGCTAGAGCCCAGAGAGGCTGGGTCCGGGATAGAGGCCAAGGGAGGACACGTGGTGCAGCCAGAGAACCTGCTCGAGCTGCGACAAAGGAGCCAGCAATAACTCCAGTTAGGGGACAGGCACCCGAGGTGCCTGTTGCCACCTCAGCACTTCAGGAGACCCTGGCACAGTTCTTAAGCATGTTTGGTACCTTAGCTCAGGCGGGATTCCATTTGCACCAGCCACATCTCAGGTTGGGGGAGGAGATTAGACTCCCGCATCCCTCATCCTAGAGTAGAGGGTCCAGGTTGATCAGGTTCTAGAGGTTATATCGGTACACTGTC
Source organism: Nicotiana obtusifolia (assembly GCA_002018475.1). Classification (NCBI taxonomy): domain Eukaryota; kingdom Viridiplantae; phylum Streptophyta; class Magnoliopsida; order Solanales; family Solanaceae; genus Nicotiana; species Nicotiana obtusifolia. Next base: position 117,380 of record MCJB01038489.1, read on the forward strand.
GTTCCAGTTCAGCCCGCGGTTAAGGCAGCAACATCCAAGGAGGAGGAGCTTAGACTCGAGAGGTTTAAGAAAGTACCACCCTCCTACTTTTAGTGGTTTAGCTTCAGAGGATGCATATGGGTTTCTTGAGGAGTGCCACCGTATTCTTCACACCATGGGTATTATGGAGACGAATTGATTTGCATTCACTACTTTTCAGCTGTCAGGAACAGCATATCAGTTGTGGTGAGTGCACGAGGAGGGTAGCCCAGCTGAGGCAGCTTTACTTACATGGACTTGGTTTTCAGAGTTATTCTTGATATAGTTTGTTCCCCAAACCCTTGGGATGCATGGCAGGGCGGAGTTTAAGTAGTTGCGCCAGGGTACTACGACCGTGTTAGAGTATGTTGTCCGACGATTTATTGAGGGGCTCAACTATGGCATTAGAGTCAACATGGCTAGAGAATTGGAGATAGATACCCCATATCAGCAGGTGGTAGAGATTGCACGGAGGTTGGAGGGTATGCGGGGCCGTGGCAGAGATGATAGGGAGGCCAAGAGGCCTCAAGGTATTAGAGGAATTAGTGGTGGTCACGCTGCAGCTACAGCCCGTCAACGTAGAGGCTATGTGAGTTGTCCAGTTCATTCAGCACTTCCAGCTTCTAGTGGTGCTCCGGTTGTTCTGAGGTCTCACGTTGCACACTTTACTCAGCCACTTTCTAGTGCACCTCCTGCATGGGGTGACTTCAGCGGTCAGTCCAGCTGACCAGGCCCGAGCCAATCCTAACAGCCATGCCCATGGAGAGCTTGCTTTGAGTGTGGTGATGCCCGTCACATGGTAAGAGACTGCCCCTCACTCAGGAGGGGTGCACCTCCACAGACTACTCAGGCTCCACGGATTCAGTCAGGTCCACAAACTTCTCAGACCATGATTGCTTCCCCAGTTGCTGCTCCACCCGCATAGCCAGCTAGGGGTGGTGGACAGGCGGGTAGAGGTCGCCCTAGAGGGGGAAGCCAGGCCAGATTCTATGCTTTTTCAGGTAGAACAGGGGCAAGTGCTTCAAATTCAGCCATTACAGGTATGGTTCCGGTATGCCATAGAGATGTATCAATCTTATTTGATCCAGGATCCACTTATTCATATGTGTCATCTTACTTTGCTCCGTATTTGGATATATCTCGTGATTCTTTGAGTTCTCCTGTTTATGTGTCCACGCCTGTGAGAGATTCTATTATTGTGGACTGTGTGTATCGGTCGTGTTTAACTATTATTGGTGCTTTTGAGACCAGAGTTGATCTATTGTTACTTAGTATGGTAGACCTTGATGTTATTTTGGGCATGGACTGTTTGTCGCCCTATCATGCTATTCTAGATTATCACGCCAAGACTGTGACGCTAGCTATGCCAGGTTTACCACGGTTAGAGTGGAGGGGTGCATTGGATTATGTTCCTAGCATGATTGTATCATTTCTCAAGGCTCAACGGATGGTTGAGAAGGGGCGTGATGCTTATATAGATTTTGTGAGAGATGTCAGTGCTGATACTCCTACCATTAAGTCAGTTCTGGTAGTGAGAGACTTTCCAGATGTATTTTTAGTGGATCTTTTGGACATGTCGCCCGATAGGGATATCGATTTTGGTATTGGCTTGTTGTTGGGAACTCAGTCCATTTCTATTCCATCATATCATATGGCCCCAACAGAGCTAAAGGGGTTATAGGAGCAGTTGCAAGAGTTGTTTGATAAGGGTTTCATTCAGCCTAGTTTCTCGCCTTGGGGTGCTCCAGTCTTGTTTGTGAAGAAAACGGATGGTTCTATGCGTATGTGTATTGATTATCGACAGTTGAACAAGTTTACAGTGAAGAACAGGCATACATTGCCACATATTGATGACTTATTTGATCGGCTACAGGGTGCCAGAGTGTTCTCAAAGATTGATTTGCGATCAGGTTATCATCAGCTGAAGATTCGGGATCTGGATATTCTGAATACTGCCTTTAGGACTCGATATGGTCACTACGAGTTCCTTGTGATGTCATTTTGTCTGACCAACACCCCAGCAACGTATATACACCTGATGAACAGTGTATTCCAGCCTTATCTTGATTCAGTCATCATTATGTTTATTGATGACATCTTGGTGTACTCCCGCAGTCGGGAAGATCATGAACAACACTTGAGGATCGTGCTCTAGACCTTGAGAGAGAAGAAGTTGTATGCAAAATTCTCAAAATATGAATTCTAGCTTGTTTCGGTGGCTTTTTTGGGTCATATGGTGTCGAGTGAGAGGATCAAGGTAGATCCAAAAAAGATTGAGGCAGTGCAAAATTGGCCCAGACCGTCTTCAGCTACTAAGATGCGGAGTTTCCTTGTTTTGGCTGGGTATTATCGTTGTTTCGTAGAGGGTTTCTTATCTATTGATGCACCTATGACCAGATTGACCCAGAAGGGTGCTCCTTTCAGACGGTCCGAGGAGTGTGAGGCAAGCATTCAAAAGCTCAAGACTGCCTTGACTACAACTCTAATTTTAGTGTTGTCTACGGGCTTGGGGTCTTATACTGTGTATGGTGATGCGTCACGTGTTGGCCTTAGTGCGGTGTTGATGTAAGACGGTAGGGTGATTGCTTACGTGTCTCGACAGCTGAAGACCCATGAGAAGAATTATCCGATCCACGACTTAGAGTTGGCAGTCGTTGTTCATGCATTGAAGATCTGGCAGCATTATTTGTACGGTGTCACTTGTGAGGTCTTTACCAACCACTGGAGTCTACAACATCTATTCAAATAGAAAGATCTTTAGTTGCGGCAGCGGAGGTGGTTAGAGTTGTTTAAGGACTATGATATCACCATTCTATATCTTCCCGAGAAGGCCAATATGGTGGCCGATCCTTGAGTCAAAAAGCGGAGAGTTTGGGTAGTTTAGCGTATCTACCGGCAGCAGAGAGGCCATTAGCATTGGATGTTTAGGCCTTAGCTAACCAGTTTGTTAGGTTTGATGTTTCAGAGCCTAGTCGAGTTCTTGCTAGCATGGTTTCTCGGTCTTCTCTATATGATCATACCAGAGGGCATCATTATGACGACCCTCATTTGCTTGTCCTCAAGGACACGGTTCAGCACGGCGATGCCAAGGAGGTTACTATCGGAGATGACGGTATGTTGCGGATGCAGGCCGATAATGTATGCCCAATGTGGATGGGTTAAGTGAGTTGATTTTTCAGGAGGCCCACAGTTTGCGGTACTCTATTCATTCGGGTGTCGATAAGATGTATCAGGACTTAAGGAAGCACTATTGGTCGAGGAGGATAAAGAAGGACATAGTGAAATATGTAGCTCGGTGCCTAAATTGTGAACAAGTGAAGTATGAGCGTAAGCGGCTGGGTGGTTTGCTTCAGCGACTTGAGAGTCCCGAGTGAAAATGGGAGCGTGTCAGCATGGACTTCATTTTTGGGCTCCCATGGACTCAAAAGAAATTTGACACGGTATGGGTGATTATGGACAGGTTGACAAAGTCAGCTCATTTCATTCCCCTAGTGACTACCTATTCTTCAAAGCAATTGGCTCAGGTTTATATCCGCGAGATTATCCGACTTCATGGCATGCCGGTATCCATCAACTCTAACCAGGCTACATAGTTCACATCGCATTTTTGGAGAGCTATAAAGTGTGAGCTAGGCATCGCGTTGAGTTGAGTACAACATTTCACCCTCAGACGGACGGACAGTTTGAACGCACTATTCAGATATTAGAAGATATGTGTTGTGCCTGTGTTATGGATTTCGGGGGTTCTTGGGATTAGTTCTTGCCGCTTGTGGAGTTTGCCTACAACACCAGCTACTAATCGAGTATTCAGATGGCTCCTTATGAGGCCCTATATGGGAGACGATGTCGTTCTCCAGTTAGGTGGTTTGATCCGGGAGAGGCTAAGTTATTAGTCACAGATTTGGTTTGAGATGCTTTGGAGAAGGTCAAAATGATCTAGGATCGGCTTCCTATAGCCCAATCTAGATAGAAGAGTTATACTAATCGGAAGGTTCGTAATGTTGCAATCATGGTTGGAGAGCGAGTCTTGCTTTGGGTTTCACCAATGAAGGGTATGATGAGGTTCGGGAAGATAGGCAAGTTGAGCCCTAGGTATATCGGACCTTTTGAGATCCTTGAGAGGATTAGTGAGGTGGCCTACAAGCTTGTATTGCCACCTAGTTTATTTGCGGTTCATCCGGTGTTTCATGTTTCTATACTCTAGAAGTATTATGGTGACCTGTCTCATGTTTTAGACTTCAGCACACTCCAATTGGACGAGGACTTGACTTATATTGAGGAGCCTATGGTTATCTTGGACCGACAGGTTTAGAAGCTGAGATCAAGGAGTATTGCTTTAGTGAAGGTTCAATGGAGGGGTCATCCGGTCGAGGAGGTGACCTGGGAGACCGAGCACGACATGCGGGGTCGTTATCCTCATCTATTCACCACTTCAGATATGTCCTTATGCACGTTCGAGGACAAACATTTATTTTAAGATGGGGACAATGTAACAACCGGATAAGTCATTTTGCGTAATTGCGCCCCGTTACTCTTTTTTATGCTTCACACATGTGTGTTTATGATTTTATGACTTGCGGGGTCGGTTAGTTTTGTTTCGGGAATCTTTCGGGTTGATTTCGATCTTTTGATTCTTGATGTAGAAATGTTGATCAAACTTTGACTTTTGCAAAAATGAGCCGGAACTGTGTTTTGTTGGCTCTGTTAGCTTCGTATTGTGATTTTGAACTTGGGCATCTGCTCAGAATTGATTTTGGAAGTCCGTTGATTGATTTATGTTGATTTGCCAAAATTTTGGCAATTTGAAGTAGAAAGATTTGACTGTAGGTTGACTTTTAGCTATCGAGCTCAGAATTTAATTTTGGGACTTGGAATAGGTCCGTTACGGTATTTAGAACTTGTCCGGTAAATTTGGTGCCATTTGGAGTTGATTTGATAAGATTCATACCTTTAGTTGTAATTCTAGAGGTTTTTGCACTTTACTTTGAAATTCATGTGTTTTAGTTGTTCAATTTGTAGTTTTAGATGTTATTTTTGTATTTTGATCGCATGAGTGAGTTCGTATGGTATTTTTAGACTTGTGTGGAGGTTTGGTTTGGAGCCCCGAGGGCTCGGATGAGTTCGGACATGTTTCAGAGTTTTTTGGACTGAAATTGCAGAATCTAGTGTGCTGATGCTTCAGGTATCGCATTTTCGAACACTAGGTTCGCAATTGCGAGCTTAGTAGGGGGACTTCAGGTATCACAATTGCGATGCAAGGCTCGCAATTGCAAAGTGGCCTAGGATTTGGGTAGTTCGCATTTGCGACAAATATGTCGCTTTTGCGAGGGCAACAGGGTTTGCAATTGCGAACCCATCTTTGCATTTGCGAAGAGCTTCCCAAGCCTATGAGTGCCGCAATTGCGAGATTTTCTTCGCAATTGCGAAAACTGCAGCTTAAAATTAAGGGCTGAAAGTCGGGATTTCATCTCTCATTTTTTAACCCTAGACTCGGTAGGAGGCGATTTGGAGAGGGAATTTTCACCTACAAATCTTGGGTAAGTGATTCTAATCTATTTCTAATCATATTCCATCAACATATCTTAGATTTTAATATCAAAATCATGTGAATAAAAGTGAAAATTTGTGAAACTTTGTCAAGTTTTTTGAAAAATAAGAAATTGAGTTTTGAGAGTCGATTTGGACTTGGATTTTCAAACGAATCACATATATGAACTCGTGCGGGTCGTAGGTAGTCGGAATCTACCATTGGGCCCGTGTTTTGACCGGGTGGGCCCCGGGTTGACATTTGTTGACTTTTTGAGAAAAGTATAAAGATCTTAGCTTTATTTATTGCAATTGATTTCTATAGCATTGTTTGATGATATTAAGTCGATTTTGGTTAGATTTGAGCCGTGTGGAGGCAAATTTTAAGGAAAAAGCTATTTTCAAATGTTAAATTGGCCTAGTTGAGGTAAGTGTTTTGCCTAACTTTGTGTAGGAGAACTATCCCTTAGGATTGTTATTGATTAATTCATTTGTGCTATGTGAAAGCCGTGTATGCAAGGTGACGAGTGGGTACACGGATTATACGTGATATTTGACTGGTTTAGGCTACTTAGACTATTTTCATGCTTTAATTGAAATGCCATATCATGTTCTATATTCTCTTAGTCAATCTATCCTTATTTGTGTTAGTCTATTCTGACGTGCCTTATTGAGTTGTTTAACACTTGTTCTACATCTTACTTGATAAATTGCTCTCGTGCTTTAGTTGAACTTGTTGCCTCTTTTATTGTTACATACTATCTCTTCATTGTTAATATTCATAACATGAAATTATTGTTCGTGTTATTTCCTTCGTTATTGATTATCATTACTTGAAATTATTGTTCATGCTATCCCTTTCCTTGTTGGTTTCCATTATTTGAAGTCCTTGTTATAAGTTATCTCTTCCATTGTGAGTTGTCCTTATTTAATATCATGGTTATACATTATCTCACTGTTGAGTTATAGGTGCTGAAGTTGTGAAAGTCGTTATCACGTTGAGGCGAAATTGTTGTTGTTGAAACCTCTTCCTTGTTGCACATTTTACATTTATTATTGTTGTTGATATTCTTGTACCACTTGTGGTGAAGCCATGATCTATTGTTGTGAAAATATTGATATTGTTGATTGTTGGCAAGTTGTGGCACTTATGGTGCGAGTTGTGATTGTTATGATATTTACACGCATGCGGCGATATAAGACTCGAGGTTAATGTGCATGCGACGATATAAGATGGGACTTATGTGTGTGTTGCTTGTAGGATAACTACGTGAAGCCACGCGGCGTCATAAGGTGGGTGAAAATACGTGTAGCTATTTCAGAAAACCTATTTCAAATGTAAGGCTCACACGATGGCATAAGGAAAAATTGTGATTGAGATTGTGCATTGTGAATACGAGGTGGTACCTTGGTTGTAATTCTTGATATATATACACGAGGCGGTACCTCAGTGGTGATTCTTATTGTACACGAGCCGGTACCTCGTAGTGATTCTTGTTGTTGTGATCTTCCTTGTTTTTGTCAGTTATCGTCCGTATATGATTATTTTGGTTCTCATCAACTAATTTCCTTATGTTATTTCCGTGCTTAAAATTTCAGTATTAGTTCATGCTATTAACTGTTTCGCATCAATTATTTCTTCGCTTTCCATTATTTGTCCTTATTATATTCTTATATTGTTTATTTATATCCTACTAGGTGTCTTGACCTGGCCTCGTCATTACTCTACTGAGGTTAGGCTTGATACTACAGTTGTGGTATGCTCATATTACGCTTCTGCATATTTTTGTGCAAATCCAGGTTCGTCTGCTCGTGTCAGTCAATGGTGATCATCTGTTAGCTTCTTTACGAAGACATCAAGGTATGCCTGCTCGGCGTCCGTAGGCCTCGGAGTCACCTTCCCTTATTTTTATTTACTATTGTATTTTCTTTTAGACAGTGATGTAGTAGTTACTCTAGTTTTACTCTGTAAAGCTTATGACTCAGTTCCACCAGTTTTGGGAGAGTATTTGTTGAGATTCTGCTTCAAGAGTTTATCTAAGTTATTCAACCTTGTTTTAGCATTTTGTTAATTATTTCTGTCAAGTTATTATTAACTGTTAAAGACTAGGTGTCATCACGACATCCTACGGATGAAAATTGGGGTTGTGACATTGCCCATCGTTATGATTAGCAGATCTGACTGCGAAATTTTCTCGTGAATGCTGCGGAGAATGTGTGGTGAATTGTGTGGAGGAGACCCTCCTAGTCCATCCTCCTACTGAATAATTCTATCAGTTCCATACATAATTTGTTTCTAAAGACAAAGTATGTAAATAGAAAGTGCAAAGATAATTAGAAATCGTGACAATGGAACCAATTTGATTAACCAAAAAATAATTTTTGTGTTCAAAGCAAATAAATGAATAATTCAGGTTTTCAATAACCAATTTTACTTTACTTTCCAAATACAAATGAGTAATAATAAATATTGGAAAGTAGGACTGAGAGATTAAGAAAGTAAAATTTTTATTAATTATTGGAGCTTTCTTTCAATAGGAAAGAACAAGATCTTCCAATGGCAGAATATAATAAGAGTATTGATAATTGATAATATTACTTTGTGATTATTCTCGATGAGGATATAAGATATGGAAAGGGAATTTATATAAGGGTACAATTCATAACTGCCACTTACCCTATTTAATTCTGGCTCGTTACGAGTATTTATTATATTTATTTTTTATTATGTGGATTATTTGTAACAGTGTAAGTAATAATATCCAATCGCGCATAATCAGGGATTCAATTGATTTCTTTTTTATATTCGTGGCTATTAATGATCTTTTCATCTCTGTGGCCCTCAGTGTCCTTAATTACTAGCCCCTTACCTATTTTCTCTTTCTCAGTTAATAGGTACGGTATCTTTGTAGACGATCTCGTGGGTGTTACTTGTACCTTCTCTGTTCATGATTTTTCTTTACTGCTTCAACTCTCATGCCACTTATCTTTCTAATATTAGTCTACGTAGTGAATTTATTTTCCACCAATACATAAAAATGATATCATCCACATAGACCAAAAGATACACAGCACTATTAGCGTCATGGTGAAGAAAGAGAGATAAATCCGAGTGAGACTTAATAAAACTCCATGTGAAAAAGATATCATATTTCATAAAGACCTCTTCTTCAAGTTTTCCTTGAAAAAAAGCCATTGTTGAAGTTTATTTGATATGAGACCCAATCGTGCATGAACTGAAAGTGAAAAACCAATAAAAATGGTTGTAGGCTTGAACACGGGTTAAATGTTTAGTGATAGTCAAGACCCGGATGCTGAGCAAATTCCTCGGCAACCAATTGAGCTTTATACCTGTCAACTAAATCGTTGATATTCCTATTGATCCTGTAAATCCTCTTATAATCGAAAATATTCTTATTAGAATTTCGGGGACCCAATCCCCACGTTTGATTTCGAATTCAAGCATTAAATTCAGCTTTCGTAGCTGATTTTCATTCCAGTTGCTTTTGAGCCTGCTTGAAGGTATGAAGGATAGTACTGTCAGGAAGCTGAACAAGGTAATTGAATGGTCTCTTTGGGCAGAAAATATTATTTTGTGACCAGGTTATTGGGCGGGTTGGAAGAGGAAGTGGGAGTGGACGAGGAAGAGTACATATACGTGGTTAATGAGAAAGCGAGTTCACGAGTTGTGCGGTTGGGCTTTGTTTAGACGATGGTAGATGATGAGATTAGGACTGTATTTTTTGAAAGAATAGGGGAATGGTGTTGCAAAGAAATAGGTGAAGGAGAAAGTAGAGAAGTGAATTTGCCGAACTCGCGAAATGCACATAATTCGGGGCGGGAACAAACAAGTTTTGGGCACTATTACGAACGTCGATGTGGAAGAGAGGAAGCAAGCAGAGAAATATCTAGTAAGCAATTGGAATTTGCTTAGGAGTGTTAGCAGTAATGTCCCACGTGACAATAAAATTTTTAGCTTATGCGAGAATATTTTTTGAAAGAGGAATTTCTTTTTTTTCAAAAATATTACATCTCGTGAGATATAAAATTTAGAATTGACGGTATAAAAAGCATTGGTGCGCAGAGTGGACCTAAGAGAATCGCAAGCATACCCACAGAACTTGCATGCGCTAAAAGTTTGCGTGGTGTAAGGCTTAAGCTAATATGGGTATCATTCATAGGCAGCCAAAGGTTTTAAGTGAATCATAAGTGGGTGTGTTAATAAATAATTTTTCAAATGCTGATTTATATTTTAGAGGCAGTATGGTTAGTGTATTAACTAAATAAATAAGTTAGCGTGTTGGAAGGCAAAACACCTAAAGTTTGAAAGTAACAATGCCTCGTATAAGAGTGTTTTGGCAATTTAAACAATGTGCCAATGACGACATTTGCCTATGGCCGCTCTTTACGGTAGGGCTACTTTTTATTAATAGCATGTGAACACAATGTGTCGATCAATTTAATAGTAGTATTTGATGCAATTCATTCTGTAGCACCAAGGTGAGAAGTTAGGATTTTGTAGGAGTTGGAAGAGTTGGAATGAAAGACTAGTTGAACACAGCAATAATAACAATGAAAATTCAATTTTAAAATAGTTGATATCGACTATATGAATCTTTAATATTTATGTCTTTTCAATAGACTCATTTCAATATTTTATTTGCCAGAATAATGAGAGGCGATTTTAGAACTTGAAATTTGAATTTGATGAATTTAGCCTTTGAATCTTAGCGCTCATACTCCTGCTGAATCAACCAATGGATGATAAACATGCCGACGGATTCTTCCCAGCATAAGATTCCCTTTGAGCTCTCATTGTTCCCTAAATCTAAGTTAATATTCTCAACAAGAAGGAAAACTGCAGAAAACAACAATTGCTTAGATTGACAAGAAAAAATGAGTAAGAAGAGCATAGAACAAAAGTATACTATTTAGTCATTCATCTATTAATATATCCACAATCATCTCTTTGTTAAGTAACTAGGAAACTAGACCTATATGCCGGCTCTCGTTTGCTTTTAGATGCTAAATAGACATTTTCTTAGTTGTCATTGCGTATAAAACTAGTGAACTATTGCAATAGCAAGAGATTCTCTGATAACATGTAAAATATTTCTTTGTGTTTCAACTTATCTTTTAGTGTGGTGGGTCGAGTCACCCAAAAGATATTTTTAACGTGGTGCAATATTATTCACTTTCTATTGAAACTCTACTTTTTTCGAATGGCATCTCACTATTAAAAGCATCCCTTCACCTTAATTGTAGCTTTTTTTTTTTCTTTTCAACTTTCAATACGAGATTTTGTTCACATATCTAATTATTTCATCCAAAAATAAGTATCACATTATCCATTACCAAGATTTATGGGTTTATAAGATTGATTGTATGTCACCCGCATTATCTTAGTATTTATGGACACTAAAGCCCGTGAGCTTGTTCTAGTGTGTGCGTCTCAAAACAACTAAAAAGAGGAATAAACGAACATGTTCCACAACATGAGAACTACATATCCGTCTTACACAACCATCAATTGCAATACTATTTTGCTGGGATGAGATAGACGAAAGGAATTCTTAACATAATGTGATACTATTCGCTTTAAACCAAATCGTGCCATCACAAAATGCCTTACACATTAAAAAAATATCCCAGCATCGTATATATAGCTTCTTTTGCTTATCAACTCTTTATAAAATATAACTTTGTTCATACACCAAATATTATTTACTTTGCGAGTAGCAAAGTGAGAATAAACTTTTTTTAAGTCGGAAATTGTCAAAAGTTAAGCAAAGCAGAATGGAATCTTTACATAAATTCTTCCACCGTATTTCCATTGATAGAAGACAAAGAAAAGCTAGTCTAGTACAAATATCTTAGAGAAGTACTGCATTTTATATGTACCAGCTCATCAGTTTTTTTGTAATTAAATATTGTCATATCTTACTGCAAGTATACAAATTCAGCCGATTGATCCATTATTCTGTTGTATAAATAGCACTAAACAGCATCACCATTAGCAGTATAATCTACTAACTAAACCTTTCAATCATGGTTGATATCCATGCCTATATCCTTCTTTTCTTCATTTGGCTTATTTCTACCATTATAGTTAAAGCATTAGTAAGAAATAGAACCACAATTTTGCTTCCTCCAAGCCCTTTAAAGCTTCCACTCATTGGCCACCTCCACCTTTTAAGTAACAAACCACATGAATCTCTACACAAATTATCCAACAAATATGGACCATTATTTCACTTATTCCTTGGCTCTATTCCATGTGTGGTTGCTTCTTCACCTGAAATAGTCAAACAATTCCTCAAAAATAATGAGATTACCTTTTCAAACCGTCCCAAAATAACCAATATTGATTACCTAACTTATCACCAAGACTTCTCATTTGCACCTTATGGACCTTATTGGAAGTTCATGAAAAAGCTATGCATTTCTAAACTTCTTGGTGGACAAACTCTTCATCTTCTGCTTCCAATCAGACGCGATGAAATTACACGTTTGATTAAAGTACTATCAAGAAATGCTGCAGTTGGCAAAGCAGTTAATATTCGAGGTGAAATTACGACGATGACCAACAATGTAATAACAAGAATGCTTATGAGTAAAGGGTGTTCTGAAAATGAAGATGAAGCTGAAAAGGTTAGGAATATGATTCATGAAATGGCTAAGCTATCTGGGAAATTTAGTTTGTCGGATACATTCTGGTTTTGTAAGAAGTGGGATTTGCAAGGTTTTGGAAAGAAGCTAAAGGGTGTTCGAGACAAGTTTGATGAGATTATGGAGAGCATAATTGAAGAGCATCAAGAAATAAGAAGGAAAAGGCAGAAAATGAAAGATGGGAATCAGGAAGTTGCAAAGGATCTCCTTGAGATTTTACTTGATATTTCACAAGATAACACTTCAGAAATGCGATTGACAAGAGAGAATATCAAAGCTTTTGTTCTGGTAATTAACATGTTTTATATATATATATATATATATATATATATATATATATATATATATATATCTTTTTTCATTCTCACATAATGTTATGAACCTCTCAAACAACAATTAATATTGATTAATAGCAACACCTAGTACATGGAAATAGTAAACAACATGATAGACATTAACGATATTAGGATAGGAACAGAAAGAAAGTAGGAGGAGTGACAGAGCCACAGAGAGAAATAGACGTGGGAGAAAGAGACCAGAGAGGAAAAGTTTCTACAATATCTCAAGCCCAGCTTCATTTTCTATCATAACACATAACATTAAACTGCCAAACTGGTTCATTATCACAACTCGTAAATATACAAACACTAGTAATGACAGAGCATTTCACATATTTATTACTTCCTGTCTCATTCTATGTGATAAGAAAGAAATGATTACTTTTGAAACTTGTGGTATTAAGTCATAATATTTGTGTGACTATAAAAATGTTATTAATGAAAAATTAATAGTTCAAGTTAAACTATTTTTAAATTTAGAAAAGATATCATTCTTTTTGAAATATACTATAAAAAAATAGAGTCACATACGCGATACTTACTGCCAGCAGGGGGCGGAGCTAACAGATCTCCCTTTTGGCCTGAATTTTCTTGACAATGCTTGATTCACTTTCTTCGCATAATTTTCATCACTGCTCCTTGCCATGAATAAAAGTAGGTATGAGTTCAGTTGAATCCATAGCATTTATGTTAGATACGCCTCTGGCAGACGATGAGTATATCTGGGAGTGGTACCAATAGACTTTTTTTGCTAGAAAGTTCATCGGCTGATACGATGCCCGCTATGATTTATTTTTTGGACTTTCAGTTCTTGAAATTTTTTTAATGACAATATGCATTTAAAAAATTTTACAGGACCTATTTTCTGGTGGAACTGATACCTCAGCCATTGCAATGGACTGGGCCCTTGCAGAATTGATTAATCATCCAAATATTATGGAGAAAGCAGCCCAAGAAATTGACAATGTCACTGGAAAAACTAGACTAGTGCAAGAATCAGATATTTCTCAACTTCCCTATCTACAAGCCATTGTTAAAGAAACATTAAGACTTCACTCTCCTGCTCCAATGATTCTTAGAGAGTCAAGTGAAGACTGCACAATTGAAGGCTATCATATACCAGCAAAAACTAGACTTTTTGTGAATGTTTGGGCTATGAATAAGGATCCAAAATATTGGGAAAATCCTCTTGAGTTTAGGCCAGAAAGGTTTATGAATGAAACAGAAATATTGGATGTAAGGGGACAAAATAATTTCCATTATTTGCCATTTGGGAGTGGGAGAAGAGGGTGTCCTGGAATTTCATTAGCATTGCAAATATTGCACACAAGTCTTGCTGCTATAATTCAATGCTTTGAGTGGAAAGTTAGTGGTGAAGGTAACTGTGGTAAAGTGGACATGGAAGAAGGTACTGGTTTCACAGTTCCCAGAGCCAATCCTTTGGTTTGCATTCCAGTGGCTAGGCTCAATCCATTTCCAGCTGATATTTGAGATGTGATAAATATTTACATAATTATTAGTGGACCTATTCACCATAAATTAAATTAATCGAATCAATGAGTTCTGAATGGTAAATGTTTCAATCCTTTCAAAAGAATGCATAACTTAGTTATATGTGGAAATTGATCATCATGTGCTCATATTATCTAGCCCAAAATCGATTAAAAGAGAAGAACTACGATAAGCTAATTGTTATTAGTGTAATATTAGCCTATTTCATCATATTGTTGTTGTGGAAAGGGATCATGCTACATGCATGAATACATGTTATAAAGTTTGGCTCATCATTATACATCTATCTTTTATTTGAACTAAAAATAATTATTGTTCATCAAATATTAATATCTACATAAGGGTTCTTGGAGATGAGAAAAATCAATCAATGGATAACAACCGTAGTTGAAATCTCAATAAATAAAGTAAAAGCAAAAATATTTAAAATTGAAATATCTTTATTTCATTCAAGAATATCTTTCGAATTGATTAAACGAAGATAATTTTCAATTGCACTAATTTTTTTTACCACTAATACACGTCAAAACGAATCCTTATAATATAGGGGCAGTTGCAAAAGAAACATGTGTTTATAAATGAACAATTTTGTGATTTTTCACGAAAGAAAATAAAAATTTTAATAATGATGATGATGGTGAACAAATAACAAATGAAGTTAGAAATATAGTAAATAAAGTATTTCTTTTATAATTTAATTCGAGAAATTTTTAAATTTATACGCATCTAAATATAAAGTATTCTTTTTTTTTTTTTTGAATCATTTAATATTTTCATGTAATTTGTTAAAAATTATTTCAGTTATGATATTTAAGTTGATGAACAAGATTTAGTTGAATATGATTTGTTTTCTTTAATTTATTTCTTACTGAGTACATTGTAATAAGAAACAAGATTCAATTAGGATTTTGTTAAGACAATATGATCTAATTGTTTGCCCATAAAATGATATAGTTGAATTTATACGCGGTTTATAGACAAGCGAATCGACTTGATTCCAATGATAAATAAATTAAATAAGAGTGCAAACGACAGAGAGCTTGGTTATGGGAACAAAGCTTCCGAAGGCAGTAATAACGATATTAATAAGCAAGAAAATAAAATGTTATTGAGCTTTCAACAGTATATAGCATAAGTTTGTCAGATCATTCGCCCCCTCTACAATGGTTGTTGAACTCACTATTTATAGTTGCATATAAGGAACAAGGTCGTAGGATCAAGCCCCTCTTAAATGACAATTATGAGAGTCATTAAAGAATGTGTAACTGCAGATTATGAATACCATATTCTCTGTAGTGGATTACGTACTTAATGCTATAGAATATTCTCCATTGAATGTTCCCGGGTGGCAGACCTTTATTTTTCTTTATGAACAACATTCCCTTTAGGGACAATCGAAATCGCTGTCCCCGGACTTAATTTGCCTTGCTTTCCATCTATCTCCGGTTCCGCATGTCGTTATATTATACGAGTATTAATATGAATATATTTTATCATATAGACTAATGTACTCAAATAAACTAGATCATAATTTATTATGATTAATATTATTTAATTGTCCACGTATTAGTGTTCTATACACTAATGTGGACAATTTTTTTCTTTCTAACCAAAAAAATTATCCAAGCGGGTCTAATTCTAGTTTAGATAAAAGTTCTAAAAAATTTGCTTCTAAACATATTTTTTATAATTAGAATTATTTTAAAATGTCTGATCAGTGAGAGCAGCTATGCTTCCTTTATCTTTTAAAATACGTCTTCTTTAACTTGACGTTTTGAGAAGTATCCGTAAAAACTGCATTCAGTTTCCCAAGGGATAATAATGAGAAGATAAATAAAATACAACACACAGATTAAACTTTAATCAAATGGTACCCCAACTAAATGCTTATGTGTTTGCAAGCAAATGATGAGATACACTAATCAAGAATTATTCCATTAAATTCCCAATTCAAACTCCAAATCCCAAACCAACCCAATAAGCAATTAATCCTCGTTGATTAAGGTTGGCAATTATACCTAAACTTTATTTTAACCAAAAAAGTGGTATCAATTTCAATTAAAAATTATATTTAGGGGGGTGTTACAGCTCAGATCTTATCCTCCACTTTCCTTCTTTGGCCCATAGTCAACATCATTGCACAAAACAAGAAAAAGGGATAATTGCACTTTTGATCCCTTAGTTATTGTTAAGTGCTGATTTTAGTTCTTGAAATAGTTGGCTTAGCACATTCAACCTTTTCCTTTTTGCTATCAACACTATTATGAGAACTACAAGATATTTTTTACTGGCTAGCAATAAGCATAGGAGAGTGTAGGAGAGTGTATGCATTACAAATATCAATGGAAAATATGTGATATTTAGGCAATTTAGAACTATATTATGCTCAAATATGGTGCAATGATTTAATAAACACATCAGTAATAGATGATTTAGCAGTTAGTAATTCATTAAATAAAATTGACGAGTAGAAGGATCAAAAGTGCACATATTAATTAATTAAAAGTTAATCGTGATTAATCAAATATTATAAGAACCAAAATAAGAATATGTAGCTATTTTGGGGAGTAAAAACGCAAAATTCCAATGTTATGGGATCCTCTAAGGTGGCAATATGGGGGCCTTCTTCAGTACATTAAAGTAATGCAAAATTTCAAAGTCATACCGTTTTCTCCTCCGCCCATAGTTTTTTCTTCTTCTTCTTCCAGAGATCCCAATGCTCTTTCTCTGTTTTTCTCTCACCGTTCTTGAATTTCGACATGTCCCTTTTCTTCCCTCTATATTTTTCGTTTTATCTCTATTGCAATGTTAATTGGTTCAATGGTTCATTCTTTTAGCTTTTCACCTATGAATTTTTCTTTTACACGCATCTCTCTTAGGTGCAATTACATTTTTCCTGGATTTTGGATCTAATTGGGATATAGGACTTACTGGGGATTTTAATTCTCGTGCAAATACCACATAATTCGATTCATAAAATTGTATAAAATTGGATAAAATTGATACGTTTTAGCTGAAATCTGTGTTTTCTAATCTGGATTTGGCTCAGATTGATTAGAAAAATTGTGTATTTTTAGAAGAAAAAAGAAGATGGTGACAGTGAATCTTGGAATGCTCCATTATGTATTGGACCATGTTTATGGTGCGTTATTGCATAGAACAAAAATAAGCCCACCATTCTTTTCTAGAGGATGGGGAGGTACAAAGCTTGAGCTGTTAGAGAAAATGATTAAGCAGTTGTTCCCTGAAATTGAAGGACAGAATTGGCCTCCTACATTGGTGCAACCTGTTTGGAAAACTGTTTGGGAATCTCAATCAGCTACTTTGAGAGAAGGGGTTTTTAAGACTCCTTGTGATGAACAGCTGCTTAGTGCATTGCCTCCTGAGAGTCATATGGCAAGGGTTGCTTTCCTTTCCCCCAAATCGACGCCGCCTCATAAGATGGCCTGTGTTGTTCATCTTGCTGGTAATA
Organism: Nicotiana obtusifolia; assembly: GCA_002018475.1. Lineage (NCBI taxonomy): Eukaryota > Viridiplantae > Streptophyta > Magnoliopsida > Solanales > Solanaceae > Nicotiana > Nicotiana obtusifolia. The sequence continues at coordinate 134,915 of MCJB01038489.1, forward strand.
TTCATATGCTATTCCTTTTCTGGCATCTTCCCTTATTTAGTTTCAATCTTGTTGTCTTTAAGTTTTTTAGATTTTATGTATTATGTTCTTGCTGTTGCGGATGCCAACTAGTTTGGGATTGAGGTGTATTTGATGATTAATTGATATACTGTTTGCTGTTACTGCCTGTTAGACTAGTCTAGCTGCAGGTTTTGAGATTAATGCTGATCTTTAGAGTTGGGTTCTGTAGTAGATTGATACTCAAATAGTAGGGAGGAGCAGTTTGATTTCGGTTTTCTATCTATTTGTGCTATTTATATGAGGGAAGCTAGGAAGGGCAGCCTTGGCGTAACTGGCAAAGTTGCTGCCCTTTGACTAGGAGGTCTTTGAGCAGTGGAAACAGTCTCTTGCAAAATGCAGGTAAGACTGTGTACAATAGACCTTTGTGGTCCGGCCTTTTCTCGGACCCCGTATATAGGGAAAGCTTAGTGCACCGGGCTACCCCTTACGAGGGAAGCTAGGTGTTTCAGTGTCGTCTAATATATATTCAAGTTGAAGTGTGTAATATTTGAGGGGATGACCGGTGATGTTCATAAGCATCAATCTGGTTGAAGACATAAAAAATTAAGGTGGATTAACTAGATAAATTCTTGCCTTTTCTTTTCTCTTTTTTTCTTCTTTTGGCAGTTGTAGCTTTCAATCCTGGTCTTTAGACGACCAACCTTTGAGAGAACATTGCTTGTATTAAGTTCATCTGCCCATGGATGACAAGAAAACTGCTGATGTAATTGTTAGCCACCATCCTTTCCGATGGTCTACTTGTGATTGAAAGCTGCAACTATTGTGGACCGGCATAAGCAAGATCAAGAGCTGGTGAACCATGGTCATTGAGGATCATGATACCTGTTTAGACTTCAGTAGGTCACGCATAGCTTATACCCATAACACGTGTCATATCCAACTTTCTGTCACTAGTTTGCATGCTAATTAACTTACATTTTCTTAATGGTCCTTATGGGTGCTTAGTCACACAACTTTTTCTTATATGTATCAGTATCATGTTGTGGTCTATCTGTGAAGTTTTATTTATGTTTACCAAATTTATTTACTATCTTGGCTCCTTTGGGTTGCAATCCGTTTGAAAAATGGGTAGTATGGTACTGGCAAGTTGAGAGTAATTCTTTTGCCTAGAAATTGTGCCAAAGGGGTGTAGAGAATGTCATCTATAAGCTAATATGAGATGAGGAAAAGTATGTAAAAAAGAAGTAAAATGTAGTCCTTGTCCTAGATCTACTGTGAAAGGGAATCTTCTCATGGTTTAATATCGATCTCAATAATTGTTGAGTCCGTAGAGAAAAGATGTTGATCAGATGTTTATGGTCTTAATGTGTATATTTATCTCTCAAGAAGTTAACCGCAATCATGGAACAAATGGAAATTTTCCGCACCATTTGGCATGTTTAGGCCTAGTCTATTCATTCATGCCACTATAGAAACAATTGCGAATTTCATAATAGACCTCCATAGTAGGAATATTCAGAATTTCAATCATTGATCCCAAGGCTAACTGTTTTCACTGGATTTGAGACCTGACTTATGACTTCGAAAAGAAAATAAAGAAAGATGAATCTTGTGTCTTGTAGGGTGAGGGACAGGTCAACCTAAATGCACTGCATGATACAAAGCTCCCTTATATCGTATTATCCTTTAGCCAAGTCCTATTCATTTTCTTAATAATACCAGCTTTCTGTACAGATACAGGAACTGCCATCTATTGAGATTTCAACAAACCCTTTTGTGGCAAAGCTAAACTTGGCATAGCTTTCTCATAAAACAATTTTCAATTAAGTTGTCCTTTTCTTTGTCATAATATAGTCCTTCTATCATATTAATATTCCTTTCTTTATCATCGACTGGTTGGATGCATTTCAAAGGGAAGCAATAGCTGCTGGCAAACAGATGAATCACAACTATGCAAAAATTATTTAATTTTAAAAAGAAAGAGAGAAGAAATGAACAAAGTGTTTACCTTTGTCTTACATATTCAGAGCTGTTGTAAATGCACTTTTGAAATATCACTCTCCTACCCAGTGGCGGATCCAGGATTTTAAGGTCGTGGGTGCTCACTTTCTGGCCATATAAAAAAATTGCTTCATGCAAGATTCGATCCCTTAACCACTTCATATTTGTGTGCTCTATTCTCACCTTTTAACCAAAGCACCCAGAAGACTTTTTGTTTAATGGGTGCTAGCTAGTTATTTATATCAGTATTCCCTGTATTTTCTATATAATTATACAGAGTTTGTGTCGGGGTTAATGGGTGCTTCAGCACCCGGTGTGGACCATGTAGATCCGCCCCTGCTCCTACCTAACTCCGCCTTCACATTTTACATTGTTTTCTTATTTTTAAGTTTTCCTTTGCAGGTACTGGAGATCATAGTTTTGAGCGAAGATTGCGTCTTGGCGGTCCATTGCTGAAGGAAAATATAGCAACTATGGTGCTTGAGAGGTAACAATTAATTTCACAGAGAAATGTCTTAGTTTCTTTCTTTTTCTTTTTGGTTCTTTAATATACAATTCCTCTTGTTCTGATGGCCCTTCAATGTTCTGCAGCCCTTTCTATGGAGAAAGACGTCCGGTGATGCAGCGTGGGTCAAAGCTCTTATGTGTTAGTGACCTGTTGCTATTAGGACGAGCCACTATTGAAGAAGCCCGAAGTCTTTTACATTGGCTGGACTGTGAAGCAGGTTTTGGAAAGATGGGTATATGTGGACTTAGCATGGGTAAGGCATAATCCTCAAAATTGTAGCTTTTTATGCATTTAAAGATGAATGGATTATTTGGGCCGTTGAGATACTCAGCCTAGTTAGACTTGTTGATCCAGTTTGAAATTTATTATCTTAGTTTAGTGTGTGTGATGGTGTGGAGATAGATAACAAAGAATCTCTAGTGAATTGTATCTATTGCGAAAGAGTGATTAATGGTTAGTATATGCAATGCTTTCGAACAGTTGAAACTGATCCTAGGAGAAAAAGTCTAGAACTTTGTGTATGCTGGGAAAATTTTTAAAGACACGTGGTAAATTAAAGCTGGCACAGAGAGTTGTTGTTGAGGAGATAGGTAGAGTGGCGATGCAATCACTGGAGGGAGAGTAAGAACGAACCTGTTTTTGGATAATTACATGTTATGCTGTATGACCTTCTGTTAATGATAAAAACAAAGGTGTCTAATCTTCTGCCTTTTTTCCTCAATGGTTTTTCAAATTTAGCGATTAGGGTCGCTCTACGTTTAGATCTACACTATTATCTGATATGAAGAGATTACAGATGGATATCAACATGTGTATCCGACCATTGTGCACATCAGTATAAAGTACTTGCTAATACATATGGTTCAGAGCATGCATAAACATCATGTATTTACAAGAATTTTTTCTTTTGCCAAAATTTGGTTTTTTGATGATATCTAGGAGGAGTACATGCTGCTATGGTTGGAGCATTGCACCCTACACCTATTGCTACACTTCCCTTTCTATCTCCACATTCTGCTGTTGTGGCTTTCTGTGAAGGGGTGTTAAAGCATGCCACTGCATGGGAAGCACTGAGAGATGATCTTGCCGTGCAGGAAGCTGCTATGACACTTGAGGAAGTGAGAGAGCGGATGCGAAATGTGTTGTCTCTTACAGATGTTACACGCTTTCCAATCCCAAAAAATCCCAATGCTGTAATATTTGTTGCTGCGACAGTAAGTGCTGAATCTCACTTTCTTTTTTTATCCGGTAGTGGTAGATCTCACTTTTTGTATGGTATATTTTTACTTGAGAGGGTCTGGAAGCATTTTGGTTGCTCCTTATGACTCCAACTAACGTGTATTCCATATCAAGCGTGTTTATTCCTGGCAATAAAATGTCTATTCGGTACTTATTTATCTCATGTTAGTGACCAAACTAATCTGTATTTAGTAGCAAAAGTACTGACTTGGTTTTGAAATTTTAGCAGAACTAATATGAACTAATTATTATTTTTTGAATCCACATTGTTCCATTTGTTTGAGTGGTGGTGGCAGAGTTGTCTTTCAGTACCTTATATTTTTCTGCGCAGCAGTTCGACAGAGAAAATATATCAGGTTGTTTCCTGATAGAGACAGTTTTGGACTTTTCTTAATGTAAAGAAAGTATGTACTCCAAATATGTTGCCTTGATCTTTCTTTGCCTTGAACGTTATACCCCTAAGATGATGGTAGTGTCTAAGGTGGCCCCAAAGAAAAGGTGAATTGTGGTGTTTCATTAGAACTCCAGTACATAGCCTCTTACTTCTTATGGAACCATATGTAACAGTTGAGACTTGAGATTTCCATCTCATACGACTCCTTCCCGAACAACCATACCGGCTTTTGCTTTAAACCACTTTCTGTGTTGAGTGGTGGTGCTGGCCATGTTGGGAAAGCCCGTTGAGCCCTTGTTTCCTTGATTTCATGTGGAGGGCATAATGTTACAAGTCCAGAACTGCCTTCCTATCTTGAAAGAGCTGTGCCCTCTGAAGCAGAAAAGTGTCTCTAGGATGCTACTCTAAATTTGTTATTATGACATTTACTCACGCACACTATGACTTGAAGAATAAATATGAAAACTGTGACGCTGGAATTGTGCTTTTGCGTTATCTTGTCCCAAAAAAAAGCCTACCTGGCAACTAATAGATTTAGGAAGGAAACTTTGGAGGTAATGCAGAGCTTATTACATAGCCATATGATAGTTGAAAAAGAGAAGAGAAAAGAAAACTGAAGCTGTTTAATACATGTGAACCTACTGGTGGAAGTTAATGTGCCACATCCTTTTACGTAGGGGAGCAAAGCATGCACACTTTCGGTGCTTTATCAAAAATGTTTTAGATAGCTCTCTTTTAGTTTCTTGCTTGTAGGATTCTTAACCACATGGAATCTCACTAATCCTTCTTATTTCAGGATGATGGCTATATTCCAAAGCACTCAGTGCTACAGCTTGGAAAAGCTTGGCCTGGCTCAGAAGTTCGATGGGTTAGAGGAGGACACGTATCGTCTTTCCTTCTCCACAATGGTGCATTCCGCAGGGCAATAGTCGATGGACTTGACAGACTACAATGGAAGGAGTCACCTTTGTGACATTGCCATAGTTGTGAGAACACATCATGTAATTATTAGGTGTTCCATCCTCCCCACTAATTGTCACAAAACTTGATACACTGAACCACAGCTGATATTTTGAAAGCATTTGGTGGAAAATGAAAATAGGGTGCTGGAAAGCATTCATCCTTTACTTCTCTTTCTGTTGTTGTATTACTGTAAAGTAGTCTTTCTTTCTAGCTGTCAAACAATAATGGAATTATTGTTGAAATTCATCTCTTTTTTTTTTTTCCTGATATGTTAGTATAATGACAGATTACTTTGAGATGTTGCACCCAAATTTGTTATAAGAAAAGGTTCGTGCACTCAATCTAGGCAAAAACTGTTAGCTTTATTATAAAAACTAAATCATCTGTTTTAAGCATAAATTGTCCTGTGAGTATGTGCAATATTTTCCTGTGAATATTTTCTACATAATTACATATTAAAGTGAAAACTTGGTTGGTTTTATATTGAAAACATTTACAGTGTTCTCGATAAATATCTTCTACAGCTTACTTTGAGATGTTACTCTATAAAAGGTTCGTGTACTGAAAGACTAACAACAAAATCACAAAGAAAATAGATTCATAAGAATAATGACACTCAGCTGCGAAGGAGGAGGCTCGTTGATTTTGTTACGTGAAGGGCAACGCGTGTGTGGACAGCATGTGAATATAGTGGAATTGGTTATCAGTAGCTGTCATAGGCATAGCAGAATTAGGCTATTTTGGTTGCTCTAAGTTTCTGCTTTCTCATCTATCATTCTCTGCATTCTCTCCTCATCCGCTCTCTGTTTTCCCTTTCACTTATCTTCCACTATTCCATTGCTATTTTGGCTATTGTAATTCCATTTGGTTGAATTCATACTGTCAGTCAGTTTTGGTGTGTTAATTGAGTTGTTTCAGTGGTGCTTTCATCCAAAGATCTTTCATCGATTAGGGAGATGAAGGATTCTGCTGCCAAGGTGACGGATTCTGTTGCCAAGAACCTCGCGGAATTTCGAGAAATACTTATAGACGTGGTATCAATCAAAAAGATTATTACTTTTTAATATTTTCTTAATAAGAAGTATTTATAGTCATACAAATGCTATGATATGTTTCAGACCATAAATTTCAAAAAGTTTTACAACCACGCAAACGCTAGAGCTTATTTAAGGCCCCATATCTCAAAAGTCTTTTTTTCTTTATTAAAATTTTTGTAAGTTAAACTAAGACAAAATAGCCGCCCATCCAACCGCTTAAACTAAAAATAATCGGTGCAGGTATACCATATGCGATGTGTTAAAGTGCTTAGGAGGATTAGCCATTATTCCGTAATATATCCTACCCGTCCCTTAGCCCACATTACAACCATAAAAAAGTCCTAATTGATTTTAGATCGAGCGAGCCTACACTAGTAGAGGTTTACATTAGCCTATAGGTACCAAGTACATGTAGGTGACTTCTTTGTGAGAGTGAGCATTTATTTCTTTGATATATGTGAATCCTTAAAATATATTTGGGCATTGGATTTGAATATGTGGATTCAATTTACTCTTTTGTTCTTATTGTGAGGGCACATGGTTTCACGAGGAATAAGCAACGCTAATAGGCTTCTCTATGATTTGGTTGTTCAAGTCATGAGTGCATTGTGACGTCGGTCGATTTTTGAGATTAGGATTATTATGAGCATGTGATCTTTGTCATGAATATTTTTGAAGTAAGGCTTTAGTAAAGGGAAGTGTGTGTTGAATGAATATGCTAGAGCTTAATTGCTGCTATCAACCAGAGTCATAAGTATAGTGTGCTTTCATTGGTAGGAGTTTAATTTTATTTTGTCTATTATAATTGTGTTTTGTTCGAGGATGAACAAAGGTTTAAGTGTGGGGTGGTCATAGTCGGCGATTTTTTATATGTTTCGATATTAATTTATTAGTATTTTTATTATTTTTTGGCTATATTTGATATTGCATATGCCAACTTAACTTGAATATAAACTTTATATTTATTTGAATGTTAATGAATAATGTATGTATTTTAATGATGAAATTTGGAGCAAAATGAAGAAGTAAAAGTTAGTTATGCATGGCAGCGTAATTAAAATTTGAGGCATTGGAGATTTTAATTAAAGAATTGAATGTGGAACTCTTTGTTCTCAAATTGGAGAATCATTCCAAGAGTTAAATTAAGCCAAGTCCAAATAGTATGTGGCAGCAACTAAAAACGTGATTGGAAAAGACAAATTGGAATTTGAATAATGGAAGGCATCAAAGTTTGGTTACAAGCACACAAAGTAAAGAGAAAGAATGGAAAAGTTAGGCAAGGAATGAATTGAAGCAGCGAAACAGAAAGGAAGTCAGGCGACGCGAGCAATCCTGGGCGCGTTAAGGCCCGCGAAGCGCAGTCCAGCGCGAGGTTCATCGCGCATTAGCGTGGCGACGCGCGGGTCCGATTTCGAGTTTATATTGTCTTCTTTTTGTTTTGGACTTAATTATTTTGTTTAGGCTTTTTTCTTATAAATAGTCATTAAATATAAATTTACACTACTCTTGATCAAGGGAGACCACAAAATCGACGTGAAGGTTGGGTTTCATCTTTCTTCCACCAAACTTAATAATTTTTATGTTTCTTTAGATAATTTATCGTTTGACTGCTATGTCTATGTGAAGCTAAACTTCACGTTCTAGGGTTGTGGTTATTTTATGATTATTGTTATTCGAATATTGATTTTGATTTCTTGATTTATCAAATTAGTTTATTTATTCAATCCTGCGCTTAATTATTTAACTGCTTGATCACCAATTGAATTCTATATACGAATCTAGATTTGAACTCGAAACTGAAAATTCTAGATTGCATATAAGATTGAGTGGAACAAGTCCTTGAACCCGGGCACCAAGGAACGAATTCGCGGTTAGGATAGACATATGCTAATTGCCTTGCTTGGTTATTATACGGGAATTACAAATGTGTTCTTATTGATTCTAACTCTATATACATATACGAGTTAGGTTAGCTTGAATAAGCGATTAAGAACTCGATAGATTCTTATGAGCAATATTTCGATAACCAATAAACTAGATAAATTAATTAGTCAATTCCATTAAAGAATATAATAGGATTATTAGATAGCCCATGACCCTAGATCTTTTTCATCGCATTGATAACATAAAAAAATCTACTCTTCTTTTGTTCAGAGTTCACTATTTGTTTTCCTTTATTTTAGTTAGTTTAGATTCAAATACTTTTGGGGTTAATCCTTATTTAGATAATTAGGACTGTCTAATTTGGTTCATAGTTGATAATAAGTCCTCGTGAATTCGACATCTGACTTTTAGTCACTTTATTACTTGACGACCGCATCTACTTGCGTGTGCATTTGGCCGTAACAAAGTTTTTGAATCTGATAAACCAGTACTACTACTACTACTTTATAAGTCAAATTCGACTTGATGCATTTACAACCAGCTTGTCTAATTTCACATTGTGAAATATTTTTACAATAATCAATACAAATATTTTACTCTCCAAAATTCAAATCTGTCCAGCCGGGGGAAAAGATGAATACTTGAGTAAATACAAAACTCAAGTCCAGAGAATTGAAATACTTGCTTATAAAGACAAGTAAAATTATTTCTTATAAATCCTTTACTTTACTTTTAAAATTAGTAAGTGATTTCACTCACTAAAGTTGTGAATTTCCTAAGTGTTTTTGTATTTGGGTAGGTTTGAGAGAAGGAAAAAAAACATTTTTGTAAGACTTTTGGGTGAATCTTTATCTTGATAAATGGGTGGGGTCGAATTGGTTGTATGGTTGGGTTTTTATGTTTTATTTGGGTGTTAATTATTTTATGTGGTCCAAAAATATAAAAAGTCCATGTAGACTGTCAAGTCAGCTTTTTCCACCAGAAAAATTAATAAATTTGGCTGAGTGATCATAAGAGTGTACTAGGATAGTTGAATGACTTTCTTGTTACAAATAAAAGAAAAGTGATTTTACTCTATAATTTTAGATAGTTCAGTGAATATCTGAGTTGGACTCATTTACCTAAAAAACGGATAACAATTAAATTTTTACGCGGTTTTAAGGATATATGGATTGATTCAACACAAATAATCAAGAATGTTAGATAAATGAGTTAAAGAAAAAATGAATAATCAAACCAATTGTGATGTTATGGTCTGGCTCGTATTTAAGTTGGACAGTATTTCTACCCTTGATCGGACTCCCGGTTCGAAGTTAATAGTGTGTGAAGAACAACAATAAAATAAGAACTTTGCAATAGCTAGAAAGTAGAAAAAATAAATTCGTATTGCCTTGGTATGCGTGTTACAATGTGTCCTATTAAATAAAAAGCTCCCCCTTTATATACTAGGAGATTTTCATCCCTATTACAATTATAAAAAAGCTAAAAATCCTCCTTTCTTGTCAATTGTTGATCCGTTACCGACATAGGGCGAGATCTGTGCCGTGATGTCCGGTTGGGTGCGGATGTCACAACCCTTTGTTAGTCGTGTGCAACCATTCTCCATGTTTTTCGAGGTTTTGAAGTTCGTCCTAGGTTTTAGGAGTGTTATCTTATCAGGTCCGATGGTGAGCACTCCGTTCGGTCCTTTACACAAAGAGTTCCCAGCTTCGAATTCAATCTCATATATTCATATTTTTACTTCATTTGATCTACCGAGGAATGGGGGTATGCGTTAACCCCGATTTTACCCGTATACAGATAGTCCCCTTGTTTCCTAGAGAGTAGGTTTTGCCGAAACGATGGGAAACGATAGATAAACCTCGGTTCCTTCCTTCGTACGTTACAACTGAGGTGACGGATAAACCAAAACGTCCCATCATTCGCGTCGTTCTGACTTTGGATACGTGTCGGTCATCGGCTGGTTGTCTTCAAATGCGAAACGTCGCGTAATGATTGCATTTTCCCCTATAAAAGCTTCGACCTTTTATACTGCTTTCACTTTCCAATCCTAGCTTTTACCTTCAAATTTTCTAGTAGCTTTCAACTTTTTTAAATCTTCATATCTTTATATCTGTTCTTCAAATCTTCATATTTATTCTTAGATTTCTAACCCAGATTTTCATATCTTCATCCTACCTTCTAACCTTCATACTCCTTTCTTCAAACCTTCATACTTTTTCTTCGAATCTTCATACTTTCCCGGATCATGATGGCTAAAACTTCCAAGTTAGTGCCTCAGCAGGCTGCCCCTTCATCTTCTCACTCGGTCATAGATGCCGAGGTGGCTGCTCCCCAGCTGGCTCCAGAGCCTTCCATGAAAAGCTTCATACCTAAGAGCTGCTCTATCGGGGATGACTTCAAGGTCGAGAAGGCCTCCGCCAAACAAGACCAAGGTGAAGAAGCATGTAGATACATATGTTTCATTACTGAAGATACCCTTCCCATAGTCCGAGAGGACTGTAAATGGGAAGGCAAGGACGTGGTTTTCCCCAGGCCTAAGGACTATATTACTACCCACATGGAGGGGTATTTAAGTGTTTACAGTCACCCTTCACACCAGGCCCGGTAGACCCAATAATACTGGCCTTTTGTAAGAGGTACGAGGTGTGCCTCGAGGAATTCCACTCGTCCCTTTGGAGGATCGTGATCCTCTTATGCTAATCTGTGAACAACACTGAATGTCCTCGGTTCACCCTCGACCACCTACTCCATCTGTACAGTCCTCAAATTTTTCGAGGGGGACTAATCAAGCTTGTTCGCCGAGCCAGCAAGGCCCCTTTTTCGAGTATCGACGAGGATCGAGACCAAGGTTGGCATGGGCGTTTTGTTCAGGTAAAAACTGGGGACTTGATCCCTTCTGAGTTCCTGCCGCTCCTCGAGATGTGGAATGCATCTCGTAAGTGTAGTTTTTCCTTAAGTATCAAATTCCCTTTAATTCTTCTCTCATCGCCAGTATTTATGGTCGTGCAGTTGTTGCCTGGATTCCTAATGCGATCCCTCGACTCAAGGAGTGGATCAAAGGAATCTGCAAGCAGGTATCGTACTACGAGCGCATGTGGTGCAAACTTTCGAAGGGCAAATAGGAGGCCCATTCTCGTGGTAAGGCTCTCCCCTGAATAGTTAGTACTATTCCCCAAACTTATATAATGTTGACTTTTTCCTTTCCCTCGTAGGTTTGCCTAAGACCACTGAACTTAGGCCGCTGGACGGGGATGAGGATACGTCCTTACCCATTGAACTCTCGGTTTCAGGGCAGGGGCTTCCATAGAGGATAAAAAGAGGAAAAGAAAGTCCTTTGGTTCCCCGAATCCTGAGGCGAAGATAAAAAAGAGGGCGCTATCCGAGCTCGTAAGCCTAAGAAGAATACTAAGTCCAGGTTACCGGACTCTGACTTTCTTCACCGGCTCAGGGACGAGCCCGGAGAAGACGACATCTTTGTCGGCCATGGATCGACCCCTGTCGGGGAGCAGACGATGACCGAGGAAAGGGGCCACGAGGATGATCCCCTTCCGATTCAAGAGGCCGAAGAGGAGACGGAGGCTTGAACTCCCAAGAAGCCGTTCCTGTTCTAAAGGAGGCGACCGGTTTGATCGATATCATCTAGACACCCTCCTATACCGAGTCTATGCTTGAAGAGGCCCAAGCGGGTAAGGAAAAGTCAAGTGAAGGAGTTCAGGGTGCAGATGATCCTCTCCACTCCTTCTTCGATGGAATGGACATGTCCACATTGGAATATTTCTTCGGGCTAGGTCATTTGGAGATCCCGAAGAAAGACGTGCCATCGGGAGCTGACAGGCCGAGCACGAGCCCGAGATTGGTGAAGTAATTTTCTGTGCCGAGCGCGGACCTCGAGCGTAATAGGACCATTGTTCTCATAGTCCCGGAGGATGCGCCGCTGATGTCTGCTCCGGTAGGTGCGGCCGGCTACCTCTGACGCCCGGTGACCGAGGAGGACCAGGCACGTCAAGTCTCTTTAACGAGGCGCAGTAGGCGCTGAACCGGGTAAGGCTCTAACATTTTCATACTCCCTTGATGAATCTCACTTAAGTTTTCCCTTGATGTCTCTTACTAGCTCCACTGTTTTACAGGCTTTAGTGCTTCATCATGAAAGCTTCCTCTGGTACCGCTTGGAAATCAGCCAGCTCGAGTTCGAGCTCAAAGAACAGGTCTGGAGGAAGGGCTTGTACATGCTTCTTAGTAAGCAACAGGACGAGGGCCTTAAAGATCTCCAAGTCGAGCTGGACAAACCTAAGAAGAAGGCCTCGATCCTGAAGCGGGAACATGCCGACCTGGTTGAAAAGGTAAAGGTCTTTGAAGCTAAAAGAGAGGAGCTAGTTGTGGTGACTAACAGCATAACCTTGTAGGTCCAACAGAAGATCGACTTGATCAACCAGATCCGAGCCGAGCTGAACGAGGTCAAGGCCATGGCCGAGGTGTGGAAGGGCAGGATGTACCTGCTGGCTTTAGAGAAAAAAACTGCATAGGCGGAGCTGGCATCGATTGAGAACCAACTCCAGTGACGAAGAACAAAGCTGATAAGTGGTCTCAGCTGAATGATGATCTCTGAGCACAACTGAGCTCGGCCGTCGCAGAATGGGATGCCCTCGGAAAAGAATATGAGGAACTAAAGTCCAAATTGGACACAACCTCTGCTGGTGCTGAGGAAATAGTGGCCCAGTACAAGGCCGATGTGGAGGCAGCCGAGACCTGCCTAAGGACAAAGGCTGAATAAGTGAAGCGGCTGTCCCGAAGAGAGACCCTCGAAGAGATCCACGACTGAGGCTTTTACCTATCGACCGAGATCGAGGAAGCTAAGAAGCTTGGGGTTGAGGCAAAGGAGCTTTATGAGCCTGAGGGTGCCGAAGGCTTTGAGGGTTCCGGAGGGATCTGAGAGCTTTGAAGGTTCTGGTGACGAGTCGGGCCCTGGTGAAGACCAAACGTAGATGCCTCAGTACCTTTTTAGTTTTTGTTTTTCCCTATGTATTTTTTTGTTCATGTTGGGGCCATTTTATTAGGCCTTTGTAAATATATTTTGGAATATATATATGAAATTTTTCCCTTTCTGCAATATCGTGTCTTTACTTTTCTAGCATATTTTATTCGTGTGTTGTTTTTGGTGCCTTATCATAGAATCAGATGTAGTTCCGAGGTATTCATTTTCTGGATGTTCGATCGAAGCCCGACTTTGATGCAACTTTGTTTGCTCGTGGCTTCGAAATCTCGGTGCAAACGGAGGTTCCCAAGATGCTTAAGTGTTTTTAGGCGATGCTTTTGCCGAGGGTAACCTTTTGGTAGGTTTTGAATTTTTGTAAAGGCCTTACTTTCTAATTATGAACTTCGGATGTCTCCAAGCCATTTTAGGGCTGCCGTAGACTTTTATTTTTTGGCACCGCCTAATAGGTTTGGTGCCTCCGGGGTTCATTAGCCCGGGTCATCTGAATTTTCTTCGGGCGACAGTTCCCGAATAAGGGTAGCCTTTGGGCTCGATAGTCCCCGAGCAGGGGTAGCCTCTGGGCTTGGTAGTCCCAGAGTAGAGATAGCCTGTAGGCTCTAGGATCCGGAATTCGAAGAAGCAGAAAATACGTAATAGCAAGGCGGAACTTTCTTTCATTTCTCAGTGTGTAAAGTACATGATGAAAAGTGCATAAAAACTTGTATCATGGCTAGAGTGGACTATGTGAACACGATTCATACGACCGTTTGTCCCTTACAATGAATCCTAACCACCAAGACTTAGCTTTTAGCATACAAAGTTTTTCTTTTTTCTTTGCTAAAACCTTAATCCGAGGGTCATGGCCCCCAGTATTTGAGGTCGAGCTTGTGAGGGCTCGGATACTGTTGATACAAAGTGAATGATTATTGACTCCGGTTTGAAATTGATCTTCGAATCTAAGTTAGGACGTTTTACTGTAGCCTCATTAAAAACCTTGCTAAAAGACATATTTTGGGACAAAACTGGTTCAAGGAAAAAAGAGAGCAGTGCATGCTTTCAGACCTAATAGCCACATCCCGTGTACCTGCAAATCTTAGTCCGATTCATAACATGATTAAAGAGTAATTGAGTTTGTACCTTAGCTGTAGTATCGCTTTAAGTGTATCACGTTCCAGTTTTTCGGTAGTTGCACACCATTTGCTGCTTCGATTTTGTACGAGCCTTTGCCGGTCATTTCGATGACTCGGTATGGTCCTTCCCAATTCGGTCCTAGCTTCCCCTCGTTCAGGTTTTGGGTGTGTAATGTTACTTTCCTCAACTCCAAGTCCCTGATCTTAAAGTGTCGGAGGTTAGCTCTTCGGTTGTAGTATCTTTCTATTTGCCGTTTCTGGGCGGCCAACCGGACCAGGGCGCCCTCCCGCCTTTCATCCAATAGTTCCAGGCTCGTGATCATGGCCTCGCCATTTGACTCTTCTGTCGCATATTGGAACCTGAGGCTCGGTTCTCCCACTTCGACTGGTATTAAGGCTTCGACCCCGTAGACCAACGGAAACGGGGTGGCCCCGGTACTAGACTTCGAGGTCGTACGGTATGCCCGCGGGACTTCGGGCAGGATTTTCTTCCATTTCCTTTTGGCATCGGTTAACCTCTTTTTCAGGTTTCGAAGTATGGTCTTGTTTGTTGATTCCGCCTGCCCATTTCTACTGGGGTGATAAGGTGTTGACAATATCTTTTTGATCTTATAGTTTTCGAAAAATTTATTTACCTTGTCGCCGATGAATTGTTTTCCATTATCGCAAACGACCTCTGCCGGTATCCTGAATCGGCATATTATACGACCCCAGATGAAGTCAATGACTTCCTTCTCTCGAGCCTTTTCGAACAATTGAGCTTCGATCCTATTTGGAAAAATAATCGATCATGAATAGTATGAATTGAGCCTTACCGGCTGGTAGGGGACCAACAATATCCATTCCCCACTTCATAAACGGCCACAGGGACAAGACCGAGTGGAGTAGTTCTCTCGGTTGATGGATCATTAGGGCATGTCTCTGGCAGTCATCACATTTTCGTACGAAGTCCTTCACATCTTTCTCCATCTCGGTCTAGTCATAGCTAGTCCTTATTCATTTTCGAACCAATGATTCTGCCCCGAATTGTTTTCGCAAATGCCTTCGTGAACTTCTCTCAAGGCATATACAGTATCTCCCGGCCCCAAGCATCTGAATAGCGGGCCGTTGAATGTTCTCCTGAACAATGTCCTTTCGACAAAGCTAAATCTGGCAGCCTTGGCATGCAATACTCTCGATTCTTTGGGATACGGGGGTAATTTTCCTGTCTTCAAGTAGTCCATGTACTTGTTCGTCCAATCTCAAGTTAAACTTATCTAATTTACTTTGGCGTGGTTTTCTTCTATCACCGACTTCATGAGCTGCACTACTGTTCCCAAACTAAATTCATCGGCATCGATCGATAACCCCAAGTTAGCCAGAGCATCGGCCTCTCTGTTCTAATCTCGGGATACGTGTTGCAGGGTCCATTCCCTGAATTGATGCAGCGGTACCTATAATTTGTCTAAGCACCTTCGCATCCGTTCCTCTTTTACTTCGAACGTCCCATTAACTTTTTACCACAAGGGGAGAGTTGCACTTAGCTTCGATCACCTCGGCCCCAAGGCTTTTAGCCAATTCGAGACCTATAATCATGGCCACATACTCGGCCTCATTAGTCAATTTTACAGTTCTAATAGACTGCCCCGGACCCCTTTGCGTTCGAGGCACCGTCCATAAAAAGGGTCAAAATTCTCGAGGTAGTCCCGGAGGTTAAAAATTTATTCCCTTTCGACATCGGGTATTAAGGCCAGTGTAAAGTCAGCCACGAAGTCTGCCAAACATTGAGATTTTATGGCAATTCGGGGTCGATATTCGATATCGTACCCGCTGATTTCAATAGCCCATTTGGCCTACCAGCCGGAAAGCTCGGGTTTGTGCATGATGTTCCTCAGTGGGTAAGAGGTCACGACAATATGGGGTGGCATTGAAAGTCCGGTTTCAACTTTCTGGAGGTGCTTAGCAAAGCGAGCGCTAATTTTCTAGTAGAGGATACCTTGTTTCGACCTCGCCTAGAGTTCTACAGACATAGTAAATAGGAAATTGGGTGTACCTTTCTCTTCCCAGACTAAGAATCCACTTACCCCTACCTCAGAAACCGCCAAGTAAAGGTACAACTATTCATCCGCCTTCCGAGTGTGCAGCAGGGGTGGACTCGATAGGTACCGTTTGTGTTCGTCCAAAGCTTGTTGGCATTCTGGGGTCCAGGAAAGCTTCTTTAATAGTGAGAAGAATCGATGACTGTTTTGAAGACCTCGATATAAACCGGCCAAGGGCAGCTATTCGCTCTGTTAGCCTTTGAATGGCCTTGACGTTGTCCACCACGGTGATATCTTCTATGGCTTTGATTTTGTCGGGATTGATCTTGATCCCTCGATTGGACACCATGAACCCGAGATATTTTCCCAATCCGACCCCGAATGCACACTTCTCTGGGTTCAGCTTCATATTGTATCTCTTCATGTCGAAGGTCTCCTGCAAATGTTTCAAATGTCCTCTACTCGCAGGGACTTGACTAACATGTCGTCAATATAAACTTCCATTGATTTCCCTATCTGTTCTTCGAACATCCGACTTACTTGGCGTTGATAGGTGGCACCGACATTTTTTAATCCGAACGGCATTACATTACAACAGTAAGTACCGAATTTAGTGATAAAAGAAGTCTTTTCTTGATCGCCTAGGTCCATCCAAATTTGGTTGTACCCGGAATAGGCATCGAGAAAATTGAGTATCTCGTGTCTGGCTATCACATCGATTATCTGATTGATGTCAGGCAAAGGAAAAGAATTCTTAGGGCATGCCTTGTTTAGATCTTTGTAATCTATACACATTCTTAACTTATTCCCTCTTTTAGGCACTACTACTACTACGTTAGTAACCAGTTCGGGTACTTAACCTCCCGAATAGATCCTATTTTAAGGAGTTTAGATACCTCGTCCTTGGAATGCATGTTTGATCTCAGACTGTGGCCTCCTTTTTTGCTTAACCGGATGAAACTTTGGGTCAAAACTCAGCTTGTGAGTGGCTACCTCCAGCGGGATCCCTATTATGTCTAGATGGGACCAAGCAAAACAATCTACGTTAGCTTTAAGAAAATTAATGAGTTTTTTCCTGAGCTCGGGGGTTAACCCCGTGCCCAGGTATACCTTTCGATCCAATAGGTGTTCGATCAATGGGACTTGCTCCAACTCCTTGACCGTCGATTGGGTAGAGTCGGTATCATCAGGAGCTATAAACAATCTCAGAACTCCGTAGTCATCCTCCTCGTTCCTCCGGTCCAGCCGGGACCGGCATCTGTGGTGGCTATTTAACTTCGGCCTTTCTAGTCAGCTCCGTGTTCCTTAATGTCGAGACGACGGGCACCGGAAGTACTTCATCAATTTCGAACATCTCCTTTGCAGCCGTCTGTGCTCCGTAGGCTGTCTTGATTCCTCCGGGTGTTGGGAATTTCAACGCCTGGTGTAAGGTCGAAGGTACCACCCTCATGTTGTGAACCCGTGGCCTTTCGAAAAGAGCGTTATATATTGGATCACATAAAACTTTGTCTCTTGGATTGCCCCGGCGATGTTCACTGGTAGGGTTATCTCCCCTTTAGTGGTGTCGCATGCCATGTTAAATCCGTTCAACAACCTGACTGCTGGCACTATTTGATCATGTAACCCCAATTGTTCTACGACCCTCGATTTGATGATGTTGGCCGAGCTATCTGGATCAATCAATACATGTTTAACTCGAGATTTATTGATAAGTACAAATATTACCAGTGCATCATTATGAGGTTGTACAATGCCCTTGACATACTCATCGCTGAACGAAATGGTTCCCTCTAGGACATAATCTCGGGTGTGCTTTTTTCTCATGATGGATACTTTAGTGTGCTTTATCATTTGCCCTTAGGGGACATCGACCCCTCCAGTGATCATGTTGATGATGTGCTGAGGTTTTTCTTGTTCGGCCTATTTGTTGGCGTTCCTTTTCCTGAAGTAGTTTTTGGCTTGATCGCTCAGAAATTCTCGGAGCTACCCGTTATTAAACAACCGTACAACTTCTTCTCTCAATTGCCGGAAATCCTCGGTCCTGTGGCCATGAGTGCCATGATACTTACACATCATGTTAGGATCTTTCTGGGTAGGGTCAGACTGCAATGGTCGAGGCCACTTGGTTTCCTTAATCCGCCCAATGGTTGATACAATGCCGGCAGCATCAGCGTTGAAGCTACACTCTGATAATCTTGTTGCTTCCCTTCCCTCGAGCGGCCTGTCGAAATCATTTTTGCTTATCAGACCTCGACTATTGGGCCCTCAATCGCTTCTCTTTTCGTTCCTTGTGGGGTGACGCCGGACCCATTTCCCCTTCGATCTGCGCTGTATGGTTGTTTACCAATCTTGCATTGGCCTTGATTCATGGTCGACGACTCTCTTAGAACTGTTGTCGGCTCTGATGGGATAAACGGACCCAGAAAGGGCTCCGAGTTGGTCATCCTCGACTCTGATTTTTGACTGGTACATGTTATAGACGTCGGCCCAAGTTACCTCCGGGCACCCTACCAAATTTTGTTTTAGCTGCTGCGGAGCCAAGGAGCATCGAGGGTTAAGTCCTTGAGTGAATGACTGAACTGGCCTAATCATCTGCAACCGGAGGCAGGTCCATCCGTTCCATTTAAAATTTTGACACGAACTCCCTGAGCATCTCGTTGTCTCTTTGTTTAACCTTGAAAAGGTCCGATTTTCTCGACCTTGATGGCCTCGGCATGAGCCTTCACAAAAGCATCTACAAGCATAGCAAACGAGTCCGGGCTTCGATCTTTTTCTCACCCGATTCCACCCGCTTCGTCAATGCTTCAAGCATTTTTATTATCTCGGGTTGACCCCAGGCTCAGCTTCAGCCGACCTCTCCATGGTTTGTTCGTTTCTTTAGTTGTTTTCCCGGGACCGTTCAAGCTCAATCCTGCCAAGGGCATGGTCTTGATTCTGTAGCCGTGCTATTGTGACCTGTTGAGCCTGCAACATTTCGAAAATTAGCCGCAGGCTTACCCCATGACCTTTACCCTCGGGCGTTTCTCGAACTGTTGGTCGAGGACCTTTGCGAACGCTATTTTCGGGGTCAGTTGCAGGTTGACGTTTATAGCAACCTATGAATTGGCATCGATCGAATCGGCAACTTGGACTCCGTTGGGATCAGCAGATGGAACCTCATTGCTAGGCACCTGACTGCTATTTTCGCCATGATGGCCAGACTCAGCCTCAATGTTCAAATGAGCAGACTAAAAATTTGACATTATTAAGCTGACCTGAAATTGTAACTTTAAAGAACAGGCGTAAAATAGAGTGTATTATGGAGATTTGTATCAAACCACCACTAATATCCCTAGCCCTCGGTGGGCGCCAAACTGTTCACCAAAAAAATGGATGACAATTAAATTTGTACGCAATTTTAAGGATATGTGGATTGATTCAACATAAATAATCAAAAACCTTAGATAAATGAGTTAAAGATAAAATAAATAATCAAACCAATTATGATGTTACAGTCTGGCTCGTATTTAGGCTGGACAGTATTTTTGCTCTCTATCGGATCCCCGGTTCGAAGCGAATGGTGTGTGAAGAACAACAATAAAATAAAAACTTTGCAATAGCTAGAAAGTAGAAAAATAAATTCATACTGCATTGGTATGCATGTTACAATGTGTCTTATTAAATAAAAAGCTTCCCCTTTATATAGTAGGAGAGTTTCATCCCTATTACAATTTTTAAAAAAAATAAAAAATCCTCCTTTCTCGTCAATTTCTGATACGTTACCGACATGGGGCGAGATCTGCGCCGTGATATCGATTGGGTGCGAATATCACGGCCCTCTGTTAGTCATGTGCAACCGTTCGCCATGTTTTTCGAGGTCTTGGAGTTCGTCCTGGGTTCAGGAGTGTTGTCTTATCAGGTCTGATGGCGAGCACTCTATTCGGGCCTTGACACAAAGAGTTCCCAGCTTCGATTTCAATCTCATATATTCATACTTTTACTTCATTCAATTCACCGGAAAATCGGGGTGTGCGTTAATCCCGATTTTACCGGCATACAGACTCCATAACATGTACATAATTGCCTCAGCATTTTTTTCCTGCATTGTGTACTTCTCTATTGGCTTTGTATTGTTCTTGAAATGGAAAAATGTAAATTCCTGGTTATTTTTGAGCACTTAAGTTTTCCTTTATATCAAAAGGAGAAACAAAAATACAAGTAAGAACCACAAACAAAGCAGAGTTAATATTATACATTCAAGAAAAAAACTTGAGGATTGGGGCAAAATTGGATCTACATACAAACACAAAAGGAAACTTCTGCCAACCATAGAGTTTTGTCTTGTTCATTTACCTGTTTAGGATGTCAATATGCTATATTCATGCATGCAGAACTTTAAAATTTTGCATTCTAATTCAGCCTTCACTTTATTTTTATTTTTTTCGTTTTATTTTAAAGACATTATTTTTATCTTTTCGTACATAAAACATGTCTACAAAGTGGGACATTTTCTAATACAGAAAGTTTTTGAATCCGCAACTGAAGGATGTAACGCCAAGTATAGGAAAGTAATTTGCCTTTTTGGGTAAATAGCATGATTATATTAATAGCTAGAAAAAATTAGTACATGCTGCAACGCTTCTTCGAGCATCCAAGTTGCCGTAGCTGATTTTGTGCTCACTCCCTCGGTTTCCTTTTACTTGTTCTGTTTGTATTTTGCACTCCTCTTATAAAAAAAAAAATTAATTAAGTGATTATTTTCTGAATTTTCTTTATCAATGTTACTTTAAAAATCTAAATTTGACTCTTAGTAGTCTAGTACCCAAATTAGCTTGGATAAAATGATTACTTAATGACAAAGGTAAAATTAAAAAAAAGTGAATATATAATACTGGACATATATATCGAAGGGAACGGAGGAGTACAACGTCCAAATAGTGCCGATACTTCCTCTAGGCAATAGTACACTTCTTATCCACATTAGAAAAGGGGATTTTAGTGGAGTAGCATGTGCAGTTGCAGGTTTTCAAAGTTTTTGTGCAGTGCCGTTCCCTAGCTCCTTTCAATCTTTACATACATAAAAGAAATACAGAGTACTACTGATCACGAGTTTGATAAGATTCTTTCAAATATATTGGGACCAAAACTTTTACTGACGTGAAGGTTGAGTCCTTCCTGCAAAGTAACAGCAGCTTTTTTCATACTATGGTAACGAATAAACGTGCACGAAGATCTCACGGGATGTTATATCTAACTTGGTCCATATTTTTATGCAGTACGAAGTAGTTGAGTTATACTACCTTCGTTCCAATTTACGTGAACTTGTTTGAAGAAAAAAAAATATTTCTGAAGCTAAACAAGTCAGAAAGGGGTCCAAACTATTTGTGTGGTTATAAAGCTTCTCATTAAGGGTAGAATTGAAAGTTTAAGCTAAATTATTTTCAAATTTAAAAAAGGATCATTCTTTTTGGAACGGACCAAAAAGAAATAGGTTCACATAAATTGAAACGAAGGGAATATATATATATATATATATATATATATATATATATATATATATATATATAGAACATGTCACGAGCTAAAATTCCATCGGAACAGTGATGACGCCAAACACTGTTTGTTAGACAAGCCAACTACAAAGATAGTGAATAAACTTTGATAACAACAAGAAATAATATCAAATGGCGAAATAACATAAAAAAAAATGAAGTCATAATGACGATAGAACTAAAACCACCCAAAATCTAGTGTCACCAAGTACGTGAGCTCTATAAAATAATAAATTTAAGTCTAAACGAAATACAATATTGTCCAAAAGACTAAACAATAAGAACAACGACAAATGAGGGGATTTTAAGGCCTACAAACGGAGCTACAATGCTACCTAGAAATCACCAAGCAAATCCAAATAAACAGCTCACTACCACAATCGTTATTAGCAATATTTGGATCTTTACATGAAGTGCAAAGTGTAGTATGAGTACAACCGACCTCATGTACTCAATAAGTAGCAAGCCTAATCTTAAAGAAGGCAGTGGCGAGATTGGCAAAGTCTGATACTCACTTTCAACAGCCAACAACAATAATAACAGCAGAATAATGACATATAGAGAAAAGCAGCTCAAATAATAACAGGCTCAACTCTAACACAATAAGAGGAGAAATATGCTTTTTAGGAATACGAGTTAATACATCTACTTTTTCACAGAAATCACTTAGACATGGATTTATCAAGCTAAACTCTGGTTTCAAGCTCCAAATATCAAGTAGAAACATCCCATACCAATTAACATGAGGAAAATATAACTTTCTATCAGCATGTCAAATATGCATACCAAATCAACAATTTCACAATTAAGTCATCAAGCTCACACAATCTTAGCACATTCATAGTGCCTGGAAGAAGTACCCCTCAATCATACTCTCAACACTCTCACGGTGCCTGGCACAAAACCCTTGAATCATCACATACACACTCAGCATTGCACGGGTGCCTGACATAAGTCGCTCACTAAGGACATATTAAGTGGCTGCATTCATAGGACCCAAAGTAACATGGATTATCACCTTATTCCGGACGGACGGATCCTATCCCAAACGCTAATCAGATCAAAAGTCAACGATCAATATCACACAACCCAATATGGGGTCTGATACAAGCGTCACCTCTCAATCAATATCGACACTCAACAATCAATGTCACTCAACCCAATATGGGGCCTTGACGCAAAAGCCACCTCACAATCAATATCAACACGGCTCCATGACCCACGATCAGTCATCAGTCCGCTCAAATCTCAATATGCCAATATCTCATAGAATCATAATCAATATACCGCACAGAATACACCAACATGCTACAACTCAGCTCAAACTTGTATCACACACAAGGATACTATCACCATGTAAGATAACATATAAAAAGTATATATATAGATAGAGATATAACACGCGGATATAATATTATGACTGAAAATATGACTACGGCTAAGGCAAATAGCTAAACATAACAAGAATAGCCCTATTATGTTTTAAAAAGATGAGTAGATAACCTAAACATAATTTCTAGCATGGATAATAGCTCATGTAGTAATAAAATTGGAGAAAATAAGAAACCGAATAAGCATGATAGCAAAACACAGCGTATAACAGCTGAAGATCTATCCGGATTATGAATAACTACGACGCACACATATCTCATTATCTCGCATATATATCACCCTTAATATATAACAAGTATCACAACCAACGGGAAAATACCTTCAATCCAAATTTAGGAAAGATACTTACCTCATCTGGGCTAGTCTTTAACCTCAAATCGCGTCAAAACCTCGCTCTAGCCCTCCAATCATGAAAATACAAGCTAAAAGTCATCCAAGGAAGTCAACAATGTTA
The DNA here is from genome assembly GCA_002018475.1 of Nicotiana obtusifolia. Taxonomy (NCBI): domain Eukaryota; kingdom Viridiplantae; phylum Streptophyta; class Magnoliopsida; order Solanales; family Solanaceae; genus Nicotiana; species Nicotiana obtusifolia. The sequence goes on from MCJB01038489.1 coordinate 158,441, forward strand.
TAGGAAGCGATCCTAATCCATAAAGCTTCGATCTTTGAAGGACTCCCAAAAGGTAAACAGAAGTCAATCCGGGCCCGTATGCCAGCTACGACGGCTTTGGTCTTGATGAAGAAATAATCGAGCCAGAACTGCCGGCTACCTTAATCGTCCATTTTCAGTTTCAAACATTTGTCCCTACGGTGTCGAAGATTCAACATCAGTCCTCGATTAAAATGAGGTGCGAAAAGATGCACCAAGTGACTCACTGTGACCTCGACCTCGACCTCGACCAGTTCGGCAAACTTCTATAGCATCTTAATCACTTTGTAAACAAAGGGGGAGAGCTGAGCAGGGCAAATGGTGTAATGGCAACGAAATTCCTCCACTAGCAGAAGGAGGGGCAACGAATAACCAATGGCGAAAGTGTAGGCATAGAGAGCACAGTACCCAGGATGGGTGGATGTGTACTTCATCACTACCAGCGGGAAATAGCTCCACGTGGTCGGGAAGGCCAAATTTGGTTTTTAACTCAGCCAAGCGCTTGGCCGTCATCGTGGATTGGAATTTCTCGATCATCACTTCCGGCGGCCATTGGAGATGTGGTTTGGCATCAGGACAATGGGGGATGATCTCCTCCACTAAAGGGAGAGCCTCTTCCTCAACAGCGGCGATGACGTCATCCCCATGAACGGGAAATACAACAACCAAAGGAATGGAATAGTTCTCCTCATTTACATCATAAGGAAGGTTCGACATGGTTGTGGAAGCTGAGAAAAATGTAGAGAGTAAAAGTTGAAAATACGAAGAATTGTGATGAAACAAAAGAAGGAAATTCAAAAGAGAAGTTTAGAGAATGTAAAGTCTAAATTCTGGTGAAGCCACCCCCTTTTATAGAGAAGAGGGCACCGAACTCGAAACGATTAACCATAATTGTTACTAGAATCGAAATGGAGGGGCCGCGCGTGAATCGACGTGATGCGCCGGGAACCAGCATCATCATGACGAATGACGTCATGACATCACATCTTCTTTTTAACAAGATGGTTCCATTGAATCACCCGAAAAATTTAAGATTTGAGATATGCGGTTCGCGAAGCGCCATGTCGCCTGTTTTTCACAACGACCACGACTGTTGTTATCCGCTCATTGAACTCGCCCACGAGGACGGCCTCAACAAGCGGAGGGACTAACTATATGGGTTAAAAATTACCATAATTATATATGGACCAAGTCGACATTAAGAAATCCTTCAAAGGCTACCACGTGTCGTCAATAGGATATAATGATTTGGCTTCAAAAGGTCGAGGTCATAAGAAAACAACATGTCGTCATCGAGGTCGAGATGGCTCAATGGAGTACGAGGACGAGGACGAGGACGAGCATTCCTTCTATTAGAGTAGTAACGGCTAGTTCTGTGTTGAGGGTTCCCCAGAGAATATTTCAGTGAATATTCCTCGTAGTTGTACTATTTAGGATTTTGTGTCCCATCTAAAGTTAGGCTAATTTTTAGTCTAAATTGATCCAAGAACAACTTTGCTAAAATATTTTTAAAATATTTTTTTGTTTAATACATTATATATGACCATAACAAAAATAAAATATCTTATTTGATAATTAAACAATTCATAAGAAAATAACACACGTTAATAAAAGCTTGGTAAGAGTTTAGCTAGTTGTCCCATGACCTAAATTTTAACTCATCTTGACCCAGCCCAATTACTTAATATTCATATGGTGAATGCATAATTTTCTTTTTTTGTTCAAATAAAAACCTCATTAGCGCTAAGCGTGAGGGAATGTTAAACGTTTGGTAATTTCTCCTCCGACCAAAATAAAAAAAGTCCAATTGAAGCGACTAATCTCATGTACTATGTTTCCATGGTTATCAATTAGGACAGCACCAATTCTTTGCTAGGTGCTTCAGAGTCAAAATAATGCGCCAAACTGCCAGCACCTTCATTTTGTTTTTTAGCTTTTTTTGGGGGGGAAGGAGGAGGGGGGTTGGGGTTAATAATTGGAATGGAGAGAATAATAAAAAGAAAATTTTACTTTTTCTAGTATAGGTAAACACCTTACTTATTATAGTCAAAATTATTTTAAAATATTATTTTCTATAATTATCTTTTATATTTTATAGCAAAATAAGTATTTATGTTATATACTATCATTGAGGTATGAAATACGCTATTTATGTTTTTCTTCTCTAATAGACAACTGGACATACCTATTTTTAAGGTAATTGCCGTTACTGTATCAATCAATACATGGCGCGAATACATGTGAATACATACGCGTACAGCTGGACTGCCCTGATTTTAGGCGCTTTTTACTGTTGTATTCATGAATACAGTAGCACGAATAAATGTGAATACATGCGCCTACAACTGGACTGCGCTGACTTTAGGCGCTTTTTGCTATTGTATTCATGAATACATGGTACAAATACATATGAATACATGCGCGTACAGCTGGACTGCCATGATTTTAGGCGCTTTTTGCTGTTGTATTCATGAATACAGCAACGCGAATATATGCGCGTATAGCTGGACTATTGATTTTTAGGTGCTTTTTGCATGAATACAGCAGCGCGAATACATCGAATATACTACCGTAACAACTGAATAGTAGCTATATGAAGTAATTATGTATATGATAGCTATAGGAAGTTAATAGCCACTAAACGATAGTATTTCTGAAAATTCCTCTAATAAAAACAAACATAAAGGTGCTTCAAACATGTACTACTAATAGATATGAGTTTTCGACTTATTTTGAGAAGTGATTTTTTTGAAAGTGTTTTTCTCAAAAATACTTTTGGTAAGAAACAGTTACACTCTGTTTGAATCATTGTTACCCATCATTTTATAATGTATCGTATTGTACTGTATTGTATTGATCGTATCATCTTATGAATATAATTTTTGGATAGATTATATTGTTTGTTGTTGTTAAATAACATTTTGCTGTTTGGTTTGACTGTATCGTATTGTACCGTAACTGATAAGTTTACTAAAATACCTTTAACTATTTTAAATATTTAATTTATCAAGAATTACATATAAAAATAATTTAAGAAAATCCCTTTGTACTAATGTATCACCAATTATGTCTTATATAAAAATTAAGCAATTAAATTCATGCAAATTCTATCGAAATTAGTGAAACAAATGAATAATATTAAAAATAATAATAAGTATACTATATTCATAATTAGATCATAATAATAGTAAAATAAAATTAAAATGTTAAGTGCACTTCATTCAGAATTTAGATCATAAGTAACATTTCCTAACAATATGACATATAATCCATAACTTAAAGTACATAACATAAAAGGTTTTCATATAATCTATAATGAAATACTTATATTATTAGAATCTAAAAAAATGATGATAAAGAAAAGAATGAAGGAGTTAGCAGAATAAAGATAAATAATAATATTTTTACATACTTGAAAACAACCAATATTATACAGCTAATTGGAGATAAAAAAATTAGAATTGGAATTACAAATCAAAGTAGAAGAAAGAATGAAACAAAAGGAAGGCAAAATCAATACATGACGTGGAAGTTGGAAGCACCAGAAGAAAAACAGAGTTAGGTTATAGGTTGGAGTTAAAATAAAAATAAAAAAGGTAAAAGGTAAAATAGAATTGTAAAGTAATAAGTTAGGACATAATTAGAAAGAAAAATAGGAAACAATCCCACCACACCAAATAAGATGTTTTAAAAAATGGGACTTTTCATTGCTCTGGAACAATAGATTTAACAGTACAATACAACCAATTTTAACTAAACAATCAAAACAAACATTGTTCTGGGGTAACAATACATAAGATACTGGGTATCAACCATCCAAACAAGCTGTTAGTATTTGACTAATTAATTTGAAAAATACTTTTAAGCAGCAACTAGTGTTTGACCAAGTTTTTAATAAGTGCTTTTAAGTATATTTTTTCAAAATGCTTTTCAAACATAAATGAGCTTCAAACATGTACTACTAATTTCTCAAAAATATTTTTGATGAAAAATAGTTTGTGTTTGATTAATTAACTTGAAAAATATTTTGAAGCAACAATTAGTATTTGGTCAAATCTTTAAAAAATATTTTTAAATATATTTTTTGAAAAGTCCGTTTCAAACATAAAGGTGCTTCAAACATGTACTACTAACATAAATCTTTCAAAGATCATGTTACAGTGAGTAAAACTCGGTGATAGTGTGTAAATTGATTGGAAATGTAAGTTTTGTTTTTCTGTACACTCTCAAGTCTCATCTATACCTAGAAGCAAAGCCCTCTTAAAAAAAATTCTATAATATACTTAGATGAAGATTCGGATTTTTTTTTTTTTTTGGGGGTTAATAAGATTGGGATTTTGTTAGTACAGTAGGAAACATAAGAATTAAAAAAAAAAAGATACGTACAAACTAGTAAGTACCGCTTCGTTTCCATTCACGTAAAGGTATTCGGATTTTGAGAATTAAATGAATTATTATTTTTTATATGTTTTTTTAAATATTTTAATTTATAATATTTTTTATATAATTTTTAAATATATAAATTTTATTTTAAAAAATTTAGAAAATTTATATTCAAATATCTGACTAAAATTAAAAAGTTAGAAAATCTAAAAGTATCATGATGGATTATGCTTCTAACTTTCCTTGAATTAAATGTTAGAAGCATCTTTATGTTTCTAACATGTCGTGTCGTGATGGAGTTCTCAATTTTCAAGATATGTCATCAGTCAAAAATGGAATATCAATTTTGCCTCTGTCCCATACTACTTGTCTACATTATTAAAAATATCTATCCCAAATTACTTGTTAATTTACAAAATCAAGATAGAGTTAATTAAATTTTTTCCATTATACCCTTAAAATTAAATATATTTGAAAGTGCAAAGAGTACATTTGCCACCTCCATAAATATTGTAAAGTTCCAAAATGGTTCCTTCACTGTTAACAAAATCAGATTGAACATGCACATCTAGATCATTTTGGGATAAAACTTGATGACTTTGTCTCCTTGCCATGTTTATTTTAGAAGGCTTGACTTAAATGGTGAGCAATGGAGCACTACTACAATAAATGGGTTTGTCATATTTTTTCCATTAATGGTGAAGGCGCGCCACACACGCAAGCCTTCTTCTTGTAATATTAAAGTTCCCAACCAAACGGACCGTTAAGAGTGATTTTGTGAAGAAGGCGCATTGAGTAATTACACCTTCAGTGTAGATTGTAAAACCAACTGAAGGTGCGATTAACTGACGCGCCTTCCTTATATTTAGTATTACACAGAAGGCTCAATAGGGTGACACGCCTTCAATTAAATTAAAAATTCTGAAGCAGATTTGACTTCTGACACTACCGCTTAACAAAAGACTCATTTTCATATTGTGCCTTCTGTGAAACATGAGAGGATTGCATATTAAATGCGTCTTTTGTTGAAAATAAATGCTAGAATACATGCATTTGGATTTTATATATACCAATGTTATTTCATGTTGTGTATGATGTGCTTGAATATCCCGAAGTTTGTTAAAAAGTTAGTATTATTTTCATAGTTTGTAATCTAATTGCCAAATATTGATATTATTTATTGATTATAATTGCTACTTTCTGTAGGTTTTAAAATATCAACTGATCAGCGTGTAAGGGCTGCGATGTACTAGGGCGGTGAGATAATTTATGAAATCGACACAGTTAGATATAGTTGTGGTGCTCGTGCCATTATGTAACTTTCGTTGAATGTTAAGTATGAGCGGCTAGTTAGGAACTGGCATATTAGGATGAAAATCAAGCGTAACGAGGTAACACTTGTTATCTCTGGTACGTGGCTATATCAGACCACACAGGGTATTGCTCGATATATAGACATTTCTATCATTCATAGTGAGTCATTACAAGATTTTTTGAGGGTACCTGATAGATTAAGACATATGATGAATTTTGATGTGCTTGAGATGTTTATTAAAACTGAATTATTGGAGGTTGTTGAGCCTACAGATATTTTTCGCGAGTTATCTGCTTTCTAATGTTCCATCTTTTAATCTTAATGAGCTTCCATCCGAAGCTTATGTGCCATGTACTGATCCACTGGTAGTTATTCAAAATTTAATAGTTTTACAAGATTTTTATCACAAAGTAAGTACCAAAAATTGAAACCAACACCTAGTAGCTATGGCCATGTTTGTATTAGTTTTGGAACACCGTTTTCCACTGAAAATTATCGTTATCATAGTTTTAGAGATGGTGCAGGAACCAACAATGCAACCAACACACTTGAGAATAATAAAATCCCACATATTCTAATATTTTCAGATATACTAGCTCGTATCGAAGTTGATGCTCATGTCGATAAAGGAGGTGATGATTCTGACGGTGATGCTCCGAACGACAAATATGAGTCAGATGAGGTCGATAAAGGAGGTGATGCTACTGTGATCGAAAATTTTGCTACGCGTATGCGAGTCATGTGGTGTGTCATGTGAGTACATCTTGGGTTACGATTATGGCTTGGTACATCTTGTTCAGGCTTAGACAGTGTATAGATGCAAGATGCGGGTCTTACAGAAAATTTCGGATGTTGGAAATTGGATTCTGTGGTTTACGGACTAAGGTCGAAGTAATGATCTTCAGTTATGTTGTATTGTCGGGCCTATATGGAATAGGGTGACATGAGATCACCCCCGGGTATGTGCAAGGTACGGTTACATGGTGATTGGACGATTTTGGAACAACTCTTGGCACAGTCGAGGACGAACATATGTTTAAGTAGGGGAGGATGTAACGACCCGACCGGTCGTTTTGAGCATTTACACTCTGCTTTATAGTTTACGGGCATGAGTAGCTCCGTATGATGTATTATGACTTATGTAAATCGTCGGTTTTAGTTTTCAGGTTATTCGGAATTGATTTGGAAGAATGAATTTTATGGTTTAAGCTTTAAGTTGGAAGAGTTGATCAGGTTTGACTTTTTAGAGTTTGACCTCGAAATTGAGTTTTGATGGTTCCGTTAAGTTCGAATGGTGATTTTAGACTCGGGCATATGCCCGGATTTGCATTTGGATGTTCTAGAAGATTTCCGCACAAATTGGCGAAAACTAGAAATTTGGAAGTTTGGAAAATTCATAAGTTTGACCGAGAGTTGACTTTGTGGATATCGAATTCGGATTGTGGTTCCGAGAATTGGAATAGCTTCGTTATGTCATTTGGGACTTATGTGCAAAATTTGGGTTCACTCCAGGTTGATTTTCTATGTTTCAGCACGAGTTTTGGGAGTTGAAAAATTCAAAGTTCATTAAGTTTGGTTTGTGGTGCGATTCGTCGTTTTGATATTATTATGTGTGATTTGAAGCCTCGAGTAGGTACATGTTGTATTTCGGGACTTGTTGGTATGTTCGGACGATGTCTTGAGGGGCTCGGGCGTGTTTCGGATGATTTCGGACTATTTTTCCTTCATTTCGCACTGTTGTGTTATGCTGATGTCTCGTGTCGCCTTCCTTCATCGCGATCGCTGACTTAGTGGTGCGATCGTATAAGGGAAGTTGGAGCAAAGTAATTCTTCTTCTACGCGTTCGCGAGTGATTGTCCGCGTTCGCATAAGTTGTGGCAGTTTGAGCATCGCGTTCGTGCTGTTGAGCACGCGTTCGCATAGTGTGTGGGACTGAGCTAGGGCAGTGTTGGTTATCTCTTTGCGTTGGCGAGGTTTGTTCCACGAACGCGTAGTTCTGTCAGCTGTGTATACCAAGATTGCGAGCTTACTGATGCGATCGCTTAGGGCATTTTCCAGGAGCATTGTTTTTCTTCCTCACGATCGCGATGGTGCTTCCGCGATCGCGATTCATTAATTGCCCAATGATTATAAAGCACCCTATTTCGAGGGTTTCGTCCATTTTTGCATTTTTGGAGCTACGGAGCTCGGATTAAGGCGATTTTTGAAGCAATTTTCACCATGCGGATTGGGGTAAGTGTTCTTTTACTCATTTTTGATCTTATATCATGAATCTATCTTCGTTTTTAGTATTTGGTTGATGATTTCAAAAGAGAAATTAGGGGTTTTTGCCTAAAACTTCTTCAAGTGAATTTTCGAGTTTTGTACGTCGATTCGGAGTCGGATGTGAGTGAAACTAGTATAGTTGGACTCGTAATTGAATGAGTTGTCGGATTTTATGAGTTTTGTCGGGTTCCGAGGCGCGGGCTCGGGTTTGGACTCTTTGGCTAATTTTGGGCTTCTGATTAAGGATTCGACCTTTATCATTTAGAATTGTTTCCTTAGGCTTTATTTTATGTATTTGAGTTATTTTTGGCTAGTTTCGAGCCGTTCGGAGGTCAATACGAGCGGGATGGCATTCTTGAAGCATCGTTTGGCTTGCTCGATATTGGAATTGGCTTGTTCGAGGTAAGTAACACTTCTAATCTTGGTGATGTGGGTATGAAACCCCGAATTACGTGGAGAACAACATTTCAAGGAGAGACTGAAAACTGTTGTGAAACTATGAAGTTTGCGGGCAAATAGGGAGTTTAAGGCATGGGAAGCAAAAAAGAATTATTGGACTGTTCATTGTAGGAGGTGGGAATCCGGATGCAAATGGATGCTCAGAGGCAGGAAAACTCAAATCAATTTATGGACAATTGGAAAATACTATGGCAAGCACATCTGTTTGATGGGTGTAATTCCAGAGGATAACTTGGTTACAGACCCTGTTGCTTCTTTGTTATTACCTTATGTTAGGAACAATCCTCAGTTCAAGCTTAAAGAGGTGCAGACTACAGTCGAGGATGTAGTTTCACACACTTCGTAATACAAAAATGCTTGACTCGGTCCTAGGCATGCATTAAAGATAATATATGGTGATTTTGATGAGTCATTTGCCCATCTTCCTATGCATATGAATGCACTCAAGCATTTTAATCCAGGAACTGTGGTGGAATGGGTACATGCAGATCACTCAACAACGGAGATAAATATCTTTAAGTATATTTTTGGGGCATTTAAACTTTGTATTAAAGGATTTAAGAGTTGTAGACCTGTTATATCCATTGATGGCACTCACATTTATGGAAAGTACGACTTAAAGATGTTAATTGTTGTGACTGAGATGCAAATGGGCAGATATTCTCATTAGCATTTGCAATTATCGATAAGGAGTCAAAAGATGCTTGGTCGTAGTTCTTGTCATGTCTTGCAGTGCATGTTGTAAAAGGTCGTAGGGGAGTTACATACATATCAGATCAGGCTCCTGGAATTATTCGAAGTTTTGAGGAGGTCGTCCGGCTACATGAGCTGAATGCATATCATCGGTTATGTCTTAGGCATTTAAAGAGCAATTTCAACTCAAAGTTTTTGAACAAAGGGTTAGAGGGAATAATGTGGCATGCAGCCATCCGACACCAAGAATGCAAATTTAAAAATACTATGCAATGTATAGAAGATGCAAATCCAGCAGCGTAAAAGTACCTAATGGATTTCGCATTATACTGGACAGTTTATCGCGACAGCGGTAGAAGATGGGGCATCTTGACGACCAACCTCTCTAAATCGTTCAACGTCTTTTGAAAAATTTTTGAGGACTACCAGTTACTGCCATGATTAAGATGACGTATGGGCAATTAGTTGAGAGTTTCATGTCCAGGAAATAACTTGGCTAATCACTCATTGATGATCAAGAGGTATGGCCTCCAGTTCTGAAAAAACGTTCAAAAATTATGAGTTGAATTCGAAAAGTCACGTGGTAACAACTTATATTAGAGAAATAGGTGTATTCGAGGTTGAAACATCGAGGTGTGAAAGTCGTGGTGGTAGGAAGCATATTATTAGGTTTTTAAGGAGGACATGGGAATACCGAAAGTGGTAAACCTACCATATGGCCTAAGTTGTCCCCTTCCTCTAGCCATCTCCAATGCAGTTGTGTCTTCGGACCCATCTACTACCTGCGACTCTGTGCCAAATGAAAGGGAACTGGATCAATATAAAGATGCTCCCGTGGATGTGGGTATGTTGCAAGTAAATAATGAACAAACTCAGAACCTCATCATCTGTGGCGTCGGGCATGGAGTCTAAAATGAATACTCTGGACTCAAGGGTCGATACATAACTACATGGCAAGCACACTCACTGCTTGGGGCGCTAGATCTCATCTCACCTTGCCATGGAGTGAAACCTTAAACATGTCAGCTGGCATGTCATGTAGAGGATGACCTATAGTATCCGACCACGCATACTCGTTCCCTGATTGGTCATATGAAGGGACATATGAAGGAGCGCCGTGAGAACCAGGAGTGTTAGTAGCAAACCCATTTCTACGTAGACGTCTTTGCGCACCACGTCCACCTGCTTTGCCACCTCTAGCCTCGGTACATTATGCGGCTCTGCATATGTATGACCAGGTGGATACTTTTTCTTAATGTCACCCCTACTTTGTTCACCTGCAGCCTTAAATGAATCCAAAGCCAACTGAGACAACTCAAGTGCAAGCTCACGAACATATGCAATGTCGCTATCCTGGACACTCAATGATCTGTTATGTATGCAGTGTAGTCCACGAGCCTACGTAACAATATTAAGTTAAAACATAAGCACTTAACATGTGAATTTCGATAAAATATAATAAAACATACCAGAACTTCACTCTTTCCGACAAAGGTCTGATATCCCTGTGTGAACTGGTGATCAGGATGCCCGACAAGGTGACACGTCATAACATTATACCACTTTGTATATACTATGTCATCCTCATTCCCTCTTCAGACCTCTAATGTTGCAATGTAACTTCTTCGGGTATCCCATAGTTGTAACGACCCGACCGGTCGTTTAGAGCATTTACACTTCGCTCGGTGGTTTGAGGGCATGAGTAGCTCCATATGATGTATTATGACTTGTTTGAGTCATCGGTTTTAGTTTTCAGGTTATCTGGAGTTGATTCGGAAGAGTGGGTTTCATATTTAAGCTTTAAGTTGAAAAAGTTGACCAAGTTTGACTTGTATGGATTTGACCCCGAAAACGGAGTTTGATGGTTCCGTTAGGTCCGGATGGTGATTTTGGACTCGGGCGTATGCCCAGATTTGCATTTGGATGTTTCTAGAAGGTTTCGGCACAAATTGGCAAAAGTTAGAAATTTGAAGATTTGGAAAGTTCATAAGTTTAACCGTGTGACGACCCAACTAGTCGTCTCGTGAGTTACCGCTCCGTTCTCCCCATTTCTGCTTTATTATGCTTCGCTATCCGTATTTTATGTAATCACGTTGAATGGTTTGCGTTCGGAGTAGATTTGGTAAGAAATGAGACACTTAGTCTCTTTCAAGAAGGTTTAAGTTGTAAAAAGTCAACCGGATGTTGACTTATGAGTTAGAGGGCTCGGATGTGAATTCCGACGATTCGATTAGTCTTGGGAGATGATTTATGACTTAGGAGTGTGATCGGAATTGATTTTGGAGGTCCCGTGTAGAATTAGGCTTGAATTGGTGGAGTTAGTATTTTGGCGATTTCCGGTTGTTAGGCGAGATTTTGATCCGAGGGTCGGAATGGAATTTCGAGAGTTGCTATAGCTTCGTATGGTGATTTCGGACTTAGGCATATGTTCGGATTTAAAATTAGAAGTCCGTAAGACAATTCAACGCATTTTGGCGAATGTTGGAAAATAGAAGATTTTTGAAAAGTTTGACCGAGGGGTTGACTTTTTGATATCGAGGTCGGAATCCAGTTTTGAAAAAGTTCATAGGTCCGTTATGTCATTTATGACTTGTGTGCAAAATTTGAGGTCAATTGGACTCGATTTGATAGGTTTCGGCATCGAATGTAGAAGTTGGAATTTATTAGTTTCATTAGGCTTGAATTGGGGTATGATTCGTGTTTTTTTTAGCATTGTTGGATGTGATTTAAGGCCTCGACTAAGTCCGTAATATATTTTAGGACTTGTTGGTATATCCGGACGGGGTCCCGAATGGCTCGGGTGAGTTTTAGGTGGTTAAACGGACTATTTCATCTTTGGAAAATATGAAAAAAAAATTGCAGAAAATTGCAGAAAAACTGGTGCGTGTAGTCCAATTTGGAAGCTCATATCTTGCAATCTATAAGGAATCAGAAAAATTGCAAAACATGAAAGTTGTAGCCCTTTGAATCTAGTTTCCAGAATGATAAACCATCAATCATTTGGACATAGATACAGAAAGTTACGATAGTTTAAAGTTGACTAGTACTACTGTTGTTTTCCAGGCAGTAAGCATGGCAGAAATTTCTGCTGCACAGGACCGACTTTGGAAGCTTATATCTCATAATTTATAAAGAATTTGGAGATGATCCAAAAATAAAATTTGTAGACCTTGTATTCTAGTTTCCAGAAATTTAAACCATTCATGATTTGGAAATTCTATGAGAACTTGATGATTGATCGAAGTTGGCTGGTAGAGCAGTTTTGACATAATTTCTTGATGCATTTTAGAAGCTCATATCTCGGAATATATAAAGAGTTATATAGTGTACAACCTATCAAATGAAATATCTTCGAGTCTAGTTTCTAAATATTCAAACCGTTGCTCATTTGGAAATTTTCACAAGGAGTTATGAGCGTTTTAATAGAAGGTGTACAGCAAGGGAAAAATGATAAGAGGATGTACAACCTGCATAGCGCAAGGTACAACTCCATGAAGCCAGGGCAGAATGTTTTAAGCCTTATTTTGTCCGCGATTTTGGGTATATTTTCACCCATAGTTGCTCATTTTTGGAGGTTCTTGAAAGAAATTAACGAGGGATTCAAGGAGAATCGATTGGAGGTAAGAATTCTGGACCTAAAACTCGTTTATATTGTGAAATCTACCTAGAAAATCATTGAAGTCTTGCTAAAAATGGAAGAAATAGGGTTTGGGATTATAAAATTTTAATTGGGTATTTGGAGGACCATTTGGGGCCGGATTTGTGAACTTTTGATACGTACGAACTCATGGGGAGATAAGGAACCCGTTGATGTGAAAATTTTTGAACTTCGAGAAGTGGGCCCGGGACTCGGGTTTTGCTAATTTCGGGATTTCTTGGTAATTTTGATTGTTTTTGCTTGGGCTTTGTTCCCTCAACATATTGTGATGTATTTGTTCTGAATTTGGTTAGATTCGACACACGTGGAGGCCAATTCAAAGGGCAGAGGCATCGCGGGCTAAGGATTTAGCCGGTTTGAGGTGAGTAATATTTGTAAATGATGTCCTGAGGGTTCGAAACCCCGGATTTGCACCTCATAGTGCTATGTTGAGGTGCGTTACATGCTCGATGATGAGCATGGGGTTGTTTACTTCTGGGGATTGGGACTTGGTCCATCCCGATTGATGATTTCTACTACATACTTGATTGAAATCTAATTGATATCATTGTGATTTGAGCTACTTACCATGTTTGGGATTCGCGCCGGTTATGTGAACCCTTCAGGGGTAGTTGTCATTGTTTACTAAATCATATTTGGGCATCTCGCCGGTTATGTGAACCCTTCAGGGGTAGTTGTCATTTTGTACTAAATCATATTTGGGCTTCTCGCCGGTTATGTGAACCCTTCAGGGGTAGTTGTCATTGTTTACTAAATCATATTTGGGCATCTCGCCGGTTATGTGAACCCTTCAGGGGCATTTGTTACTGAATTGATTCATTTCAT
>MCJB01038490.1:0-18093 GCA_002018475.1 Nicotiana obtusifolia
GGTTATGTCGGGGACAAAGAAAAATAAAAGTCTTTGGGTTATGCCAAAGAGATGCGCGGGTCATGCCGGGGATGAGGGTTGAAACCTTTGGGTTATGCAAAAGGGATCCACCGGTTATGCCGGGGATGAAGGTAAAGGTCTTTGGGTTATGCCAAAGAGATCCACAGGTTATGCCGGGGATCCACGAGTTATGCCGGGGAATCCACGGGTTATGCTGGGGAGAAAATAAAATAAAGATCTTTGGGTTATGCCAAAGAGGTCCACGGGTTATGCCGGGGACAAAGAAAAACAAAAGTCTTTGGGTTATGTCAAAGAGATCCGCGGGTTATGCCGGGGATGAGGGTTGAAACCTTTGGGTTATGCCAAAGGATCCACGGGTTATACCGGGGATGAAGGTAAAGGTCTTTGGGTTATGCCAAAGAGATCCAAAAATAAAGCAGAGAAGAGTTTAGAGGAGACTTCCCTCTGACTAATGCTTTAAAGCTATTTTTGGCCTTTGTGCAACTTCTTTTGATTGCATCTGCTTTTTGCGTGGTTGCTTTGGGTCATCCCAATTTCCTGTTTTCAAAATAAAACAATTGTTAGTTTGAAATGGTGATTGGTTTTGTAGCCTTGATGGTTCTGATAGCTCGATCCTTGCCCAACTTTCGGCGAGAACCTCCGCTTCTTGGTTGGTTTTTTCTGAAAGTTGATTTCTTTCTTGAACCAAAGGACTCCTTTGCGTAACTTTATATTGGCTGCTTGCCCATATTGGGCTTTGTCTTTTCACCTTTCTTGCCTCTGGGCTTTTGCTTTTGGATTTCTTTTCATTTCTCCCAACTTTGGGGCTACAGAGCATCGGCCATCATGGCCAGTCGGGGTCGACTTGATGCACTCGCCGAGGCTGGTATTTCTTTTGGATCTGGCTGTTATTAAGCAGGATCCTGTACAACCAGTCTTGACACCTTTTCTTTGTATTAGTTTCGAAAGCAGAATTAGACCGAAAGGGATTCAAAGAAAAGTAAACAAAAGGCGAGAGAATGAATTTAGGAAAGTATCCCTTTCGGGGGAGGGAGAAGGACTTATCTAGGTGCATGCAAACTTCACATAGACATGACATGCTTCTTGGACTGAATGCCCGATCTGTGCAACTATCCACTTCCTCATGAACCCATCACAATCTGTACTCTGAAACTGAGAAACTTACTCTTTCAGTACCAATAACAGCGAGAGTTCCTGCTTTTCGATCAACGGCACCCTTTGCGGGTTTTCACCAATTGACCTCTCTCATTTCTCTTCTCACTATCGCCTTGCAGTGCTCTTTGCGACTTTTCACTAACAAGGCTCTCTCATTTTTCAATTTCTCTGCTCACGTCGCCTTACGGTGCCCGTGTGGGTTTTCACCAATAAGACTCTCTCATTTTATTTCTCTCATTTTGAATGCATTCTCTGATTTTGGAAACCTTTCTCCGATTGATCAGAAGGACTTGAATAGGTTTTGGGTAAAGAGAATTTTGATTGGATTACAACTTTGGAACATTTCAGGCGAAAACACCGCCGAACCATTATAACATCTGCCCTAGTTTTACTTTTGGGGGAATTTGGATTTTTATTTTGGTGTGACTGAACCTCAGGGAGAGGCTGCCTACATATCCTTTCGGAATCAAGTCAGACGTAGTTCAGGCTATGTTGGTTTTGGATTTTTGTTTTGTTTTCCTTTTCTTTTTCTTTTTCTTTTTCTTTTTCTTCTCTTTTTTTTCTTTTTCTTTTTCTTCTTTTTTTTCTTTTTCTTTTTCTTCTTTCTTTTCTCTTTTAGTTTTCTTACTTTTCTTTTTTTTTTTGGTTCTTTTTTTTTTTCTTTGTTTTTCAACCAAATTTTTCGGTGATAGCTTTCGAGTTTCAAAGAGGGTGATCAAAGAAGGATAACCGGCTCAAAGGGTTAGCAAAGGATTGGAGTGTTTGGGTAGCAAAAATGAAGGCCTTCGTCATCTCAAACGGAAAGGTTACACATAGTACCTTTTTACTGCATCTGCATTTACTGCTGTTTCAGGATCATTTCCCTCAATGTCTCCCAAATACAGCGCTCCTCTCGACAATATCTTTCTGATGATATATGGACCTTTCCAATTAGGAGCGAATTATCCTTTCGCTTCTTGATGATAGGGAAGAATTCGTCTTAAGACAAATTGCCCCACTTCGAACTTTCTGGGCCGTACCTTCTTGTTATAAGCACGAGCCATTCTCTGTTGATATAATTGCCCATGGCAGACTGCGGCCATCCTCTTTTCATCGATCAGAGTTAGCTGTTCCAAGCGGGTTTTGACCCACTCGCTATCCTCAATCTCCGCTTCGACAATGATCCGCAGGGAAGGGATCTCTACTTCCGCCGGTATCACAGCCTCAGTGCCGTAGAGCAAAAGATATGGAGTTGCCCCAACTGACGTACGCATGGTGGTGCGATATCCCAGCAACGCAAACGGCAGCTTTTCATGCCATTGTCTGGAACTTTGAATCATCTTTCTCAGAATCTTCTTGATATTTTTGTTTGCTGCTTCTACGGCACCATTGACTTTGGGCCGATAGGGAGTGGAGTTTCTATGCGTAATTTTGAATTTTTCGCATATTTCACTCATCAAGTGACTATTCAAATTTGCAGCATTATCTGTGATGATGGTTGCAGGGATGCCAAAACGGCATATGAGATTGGAGTGCACGAAATCCACCACCGCTTTCTTGGTCACAGATTTGAGAGTGATTGATTCAACCCATTTCGTGAAGTAATCAATGGCAACCAATATGAATCTGTGGCCGTTTGAGGCTTTTGGCTCGATCGGTCCAATGACATCCATGCCCCAGGCAACAAATGGCCAAGGTGACGACATGGGATGTAATTCTGTAGGAGGTGCATGAATCGAATCACCGTGCACCTGACACTGATGACATTTTCGTACAAAGCTGAAGCAATCCTTTTCCATAGTCATCCAGTAATATCCTGCCCGAAGGATTTTCTTGGCCAAAACATAACCGTTCATGTGGGGTCCACAAACTCCAGCATGCACTTCTTGCATGATTTTTCTAGCCTCTTCAATATCGACGCATCTTAACAGATTGAGGTCCGGGGTTCTTTTGTACAAGATATCACCACTCAGAAAGAAACCACTTGCATGTCGTCTGATGGTTCTCTTTTGGTCCCCACTTGCTTGATCCGGATATTCTTTGGTTTTCAGAAACCTTTTGCATGATACCAGGGCTGAACATTTGTTTCTGTTTCAACCGCGTTACAATAACCATGCCTTTCTCGGATCTGGATTTCCAGAGGATCGATGAGGGCATTGCCTGGGTATGGTAACGTCGAAGCCAAAGTAGCTAACGCATCCGCTAATTCATTATGGCAACGTGGGATGAATCTGAACTCTATTGATTCGAATCGTTTGCTCAGGTCTTCCCCATGTTGTTTCTATGGAATAAGCTTGATGTCTCGGGTTTCCCATTCCCCTTGGGCTTGTCGGATGATCAAATCCGAATCTCCCATGATTAACAGATGTTCAGCGTCCTGGGCGATTGCCATATTCATACCCATAATACAAGCTTCATATTCAGCTGTGTTGTTTGTGTAGAAAAATTGAAGCCTAGCCGTAGCCGGATAATGTTGACCATCAGGCGAAATCAGAATTGCCCCAATCCCAACACCTTTTGCATTCACTGCTCCATCGAAGAACATCTTCCAAGTATTGGTGTCTTCGGGTATTATCTCAATTGAATTTACTTCCTCGTCCGGGAAGTAAGTATTCAAAGGTTGATATTCATCATCAACAGGATTTTCGGCCAGATGGTCGGCTAACGCCTGGGCTTTCATTGCTGTGCGACTGACATAGATGATGTCGAATTTTGTGAGCAAGATCTGCCACTTTGCCAACCTCCCAGTGGGCATCGGCTTCTGAAATATGTATTTTAGGGGATCTAACCTGGTTATCAAGTAAGTGGTGTATGCTTGCAGATAATGCCTTAATTTCTGAGCAACCTAAGTTAAAGCACAACAAGTTCTTTCCAACAAAGTGTGCTTGGCTTCGTAACTGGTGAATTTCTTACTCTGGTAATAGATAGCCTGTTCTTTCTTTCCAGTCACATCGTGTTGCCTCAGGACACACTCGAAAGAGTTCTCCAGGACTGTCAGGTACAAAAACATAGGTCTCCCTCGTTCAGGTGGACTAATACTGGAGGATTTGACAGGTATGCTTTGATTTTGTCAAAAGCTTCTTGGCATTCGTCTATCCATTTGATGGCTGCATCCTTTTTTAACAACCGGAATATGGGGTCACATGTAGAAGTCAGTTGAGCAATGAACCGGCTGATATAATTCAATCTCCCCAAAAGACTCATGACATCCTTCTTGGTTTTGGGAGGGGGTAGATCCCGGATAGATTTTATCTTGGTCGGATCTAGCTCAATGCCCCTTCGACTGACAATGAAACCCAGGAGCTTGCCAGATGGGATTCCAAATGCACACTTGGCTGGATTTAGCTTCAAATTGTATCTTCGCAGCCTCTCAAAGAATTTCCTTAGATCCCGGACATGATCGTCCTTAGTTTTGGACTTGATAATCACATCATCCACATATACTTCTATCTCCTGATGCATCATGTCATGGAAAATGACAGTCATAGCTCTCATGTATGTTGCCCCGGCATTTTTCAATCCGAATGGCATGACCCTATAACAATATGTCCCTCAAGGTGTGGTGAATGCTGTCTTTTCAGTGTCTTCTATGTCCATCAACACCTGATGATATCCCGCATAACAATCCACAAAGGACTGTATTTTATGTTTGGCACAATTATCAACCAGAATATGGATGTTTGGCAGAGGGAAGTTGTCTTTGGGGATTGCTTTGTTCAAATCCCGGTAGTCCACACATACTCGGGTTTTCCCGTCTTTCTTTGGTACTGGGACTACATTGGCCAGCCACGTGGTATATTGAACTACCCGGATTATTCCTGCTTTCAGCTGTATTGTGATCTCCTCTTTGATCTTATCACTGATATCAGTTTTGAACTTTCTCTGCTTCTGCTAAACAGGGGGACAATTAGGGTATGTTGGCAATTTATGGACCACCATGTCAACACTGAGCCCTGGCATGTCATCATATGACGAAGCAAACACATCTTTGAATTCAAACAGGAGCTGGATTAATGCATCTCGAGTTTTTTTATCCGTGTGAATGCTTATCTTAGTTTCCCGAATTTCTTCAGAACTGCCCAAATTAACCGGCTCGGTGTCATTTAGATTGGGCTTAGGCTTATTCTCGAATTGTTCCAATTCTCGATTAATTTCATTAAAAGCCTCTTCTTCATTATATTCCAATTCTTGATTCATTACATCACAATTAGACAGCGTGTTTGGATCTGGGCATGAAGTCCGCAAGCATGTCATGTTACTTAAAGCCGCATTATTAGAACTGAAAAGAAGAAAGTAAAACAACATAATCAAAAAGAGATGATTGACGAAATATGGATTTTCATTTCATTGAATTTTGAAAGATAACAGGGTTTACATTTGGAATTTTAAAAGACAAGAAACTAAAAGAAAACATCCGAGTTACACCCTGAGATAACTCGTGATGCAAGAAAAAGTGACAAGACAGATCTACCGGGACTCCCGCCTGGTTGGAAGGGCGTAGCCTCCCAATTTTGCAATTTGGCATTGGGTCCCATATACAGCACCTCAGCGGTGCTCGAGCCTTCACCTTCCTGAACCATGTGGGTTTATATAACATCCGTTTCATAGCCCCACAGATTTCTTCAATTTCCTCGACTGTGAAGGATTCATCTTCCTCTTCATCTCTGTATTTAAGCTTGACGAAAGTTTTATACCGAGGCAAGATTGGCTTGGTCAACCCCCAACCATCATTTTTTCGCTTTTTTGCCCATTTAAAGTCAGCTGGCGTGGGCTGGAAACCGAGCCCGAAAAATCCCTCTCTAGCAGTCGAGGCAATGGGTTGAGCTGTTCCTTGTAATGATTTCCCGAGCCCTTTGCCTGGTTGGTAGCCGTGCCTAATCATTATCTTGGCTACCATCATTGATGCGTTTGATAGAAAAGGCTGTGGGCAAGGGCTTCCTTCTTCATATCGATCTGCGACCAAAACTTCAAAAGCTTGATAAATGATATGCTCACTTCCCTCTTTTGCTTCAACACACGGGACCGAAGGATCTCGATAAATTGATTGTTCATCTTCCCCGTGGATTACGATTTCTTGGTCTTCATGTTCAAACTTGACCATTTGATGAAGAGTGGAAGGGACCTCCCCTGCCGCATGAATCCATGGACGTCCCAAGAGAAAATTGTAGGATGTATCCATATCTAGAACTTGGAAGGTCACTTCAAAATCGACTGGTCCGATTGTCAGAATGAGATCAATCTCTCCAATAGTATCTCTTTTTAGACAGTCAAATGCACGCACACATACATCATTGTGTCTGATCTTCTTTGTGCATATCTCCATTCGTTGTAAGGTTGAAAGTGGGCAAATGTCTACCCCGGAACCCCCATCTATCATAACTCTCTTCACATAGTACCTTTCGCACTTGACAGTTAGATGAAGGACTTTGTTGTGAGCAGCTCCTTCCGAAGGCAAATCATTACTCCCAAAGGAGACTTGACGGTTTATGAAGAACCTTTCCGCCATTTTTTGCAATTGTTCTATTGTTGTTCCAACGGGGACGTAGGCTTCATTGAGGGTTTTGAGCAAAACCCTCTGATGTTCATCTAAGCTCATCAAACGTGATAAAAGAAAAACCTGACCAGGGGATTGTCGGAGTTGATCGATTGTTTCATAATCCACTGTCTTCATCTTTTGAAAAAATGCCTCCGCCTCTTTAGGACTTACTGGTTTTTTAGGCGGGAAGCGTTTCTTGGCAATGCTGTATACTTCCTTGACATTAAGATATCTCTCAACCATTTTGTCTTCCTGGTTTTCGCCTAAGATTTCCTTGCCCTTGTATGTGACCGATGTTTTATCGTAATTCCAGGGTACGGCCTTAGGGTCCGTCATGGGCTTCTGTGGCGCGCGACCGATGACCACAGGCTCGTTCAGCCTAAGTGGACATACTGGTCCCCGAACCACGTAGGATCCTTTTGCTACATACATTTGAGTCATCTGCTTATTTATCTCAAACCTCTTAGGAGGGCTTAACGGTTTCTGCTCTTTCCTTTGCCCCCGAGGAATGTAGAGAACAACATTTTTGGGTGACTTGCTTTCAGCTCCAGACTTCTCCTCCGCCTTTATAGGAGTGTTTTGGTTTTTCTTTTCTGTGTTATCCTTTTTTGAGATGGCTTTTGGATTTATTTCTTTGTGGGCTATGGCAATGATAGCCTTCAGATCTGGGTTAAATTCTTTATCTTCACAAATCATCCCAATGACTGGCTCATTATTGTGAGCTGGCAGCGGATTGCTTGTTACATTGGGAGCATCCTCATCCCTCAGCACTATTCTCTTTTGTTCAATCAAATCCTCTACTGTCCTTTTTAATGTCCAGCAATTTTCTGTATCATGACCCTCAGCCCCAGAATGATAAGCACAACGGGTACCCCTTTGATAGGAAGGTGATTCTGGATTTTGTCTGTTCGGGGGAACAGGTTGGAGTAGACCCAACTGGACCAGCTTTGGAAAAAGGCTTGAATAGAATTCTCCGATGGGTGTGAAGTTTTTTCTTGGCGGTTCTCGGGTGCGGAAGTTATTTTGTGGGGGTCGAGGATTGTAATGGGTTTGGTATTGAGGTTGATTTCTGGGAGGTGGTGCTCTGTTTTGGTTAAGTTGTTGATGGGGTCTGCCATATGGCTGAGCATTCATTATTGCATATGGTGGATGGGCATAAGCTATATCCTGGTGGGGATAGTAATGTTGTGAAGCCCTCTCAAAGAAAAATGGTCTAGGTAGCCGAGGTTTTCTTGAACCTGAGGCGGCCATTGCTGATTCCTCTTTCTGTTTTCTGTTGGATAAACCTCCAGACCCGCCTTGAATGGCTTGGGAGGTGGCTCTGATTGCAGATTGGCTGAGGATCCGTCCTGTTTTCAGTCCATTTTCCACCATCTCGCCAATTTTTATAGCTTCAGCAAATGGCTTCCCCATTACTGACATCATGTTTTGATAGTAGTCGGCTTCCTGCGCCTATAGAAAAACCATTACCATCTCGGCCTCATCCATCGGAAGCTTTACTCTTGATGCATGTTCGCGCCACCTAACAGCATATTCTCTGAAGCTTTCTGTGGTTTTTTTCTTTAAATTGGCCAGGGAATTGCGGTCTGGTGCGATGTCAATGTTATACTGGAACTGTAGGACGAAATCCCTCGCCAGATCGTCCCAGATATGCCATCTGGACATTTCTTGGTCCATATACCACTCGGAGGCAATGCCTGACAGACTTTCTCCGAAGTAGGCCATTAGAAGCTCTTCTTTTCCACCAGCCCCTCGTAGTTGATTGCAATATCTCTTGAGGTGGGCGATAGGGTCCCCATGCCCATCATACTTTTCGAATTTCGGTGTTTTGAAACCCGCTGGTAGATGTACATGAGGGAACATACACAGGTCTGCATATGATACGCTCTTTTGTCCGCTCAGACCTTGTATGTTTTTCAGGCTCTGCTCGAGACTCCTCATTTTCCTTGCCATTTCTTCTTGCTCGGGAGTCTTGGTGTTCATTTCTTGCCCTGGGGCAAACTCATATCTAGGCATTTGGGTGTAAGCCGCTGCGGGAAACTGAGTCGATTCGACTAGTGATGGATGTGCCTGATATGCAAATGGCGACGGATTGAAGCTGGGCCGAGGCAAGGCGGGCTATGTTGTGGCGGCACAGGGTGGGGCGGTGAATATGTTTGACGCCGTGCCGGCACTCGATGTTTGAGGGTGTTCTTCTGAAGGCGTGCCCACAAAGTTGGCAGTAATAGTGGGGTATCCCAGTGGATAACTTATAGGGATATTAGTGGCCCTACCAGCTCTAGGAAAAAGCTCCGAAAATTCGGGAATGGCGCTTGGTGGCTCTTTTCCATTTGTCCATGCATCCCACATCTCCATCATGCGGAGACACAATAGTCTATTCTCCTCGGCAACTGCCGATTCTGGGACCATTATGCCGGACATCGGATTCTCCTCCGAGAGAGGAATTGTTGGCAGGGTCATTTCTGATGTCATCTCGACACTTCCCTTTGATCTCGTGAAGTACGGGTGATGCGCCAGACTACCACAAAACCAATCACCGACAAAACCTATACTCAAAAGCAAATCGATTAGTTTGAGACAAGTAACAGATAGGTAATCACATGTTGGGGTGTGATGCACCTAGGCAGTTAAATGTGTTTCTATATGGTTCACAACGATTGCATGTTTCATCCTGGCTTTTACTTGTATCTTTTCTTATGCTTTTTAATTTCCGCCTTTCTTTCCNCATCATTGATGTGTTTGATAGAAAAGGCTGTGGGCAAGGGCTTCCTTCTTCATATCGATCTGCGACCACAACTTCAAAAGCTTGGTAAATGATATGCTCACTTCCCTCTTTTGCTTCAAGACACAGGACCCAAGGATCTCGATAAATTGATTGTTCATCTTCCCCGTGGATCAAGATTTCTTGGTCTTCATGTTCAAACTTGACCATTTGATGAAGAGTGGAAGGGACCGCCCCTGCCGCATGGATCCATGGACGTCCCAAGAGAAAATTGTAGGATGTATCCATATCTAGAACTTGGAAGGTCACTTCAAAATCAACTGGTCCGATTGTCAGAATGAGATCAATCTCTCCAATAGTATCTCTTTTTAGACCGTCAAATGCACGCACAGATACATCATTGTGTCTGATCTTCTTTGTGCATATCTCCATTCGTTGTAAGGTTGAAAGTGGGAAAATGTCTACCCCGGAACCCCCATCTATCATAACTCTCTTCACATAGTACCCTTCACACTTGACAGTTAGATGAAGGGCTTTGTTGTGAGCAGCTCCTTCCGAAGGCAAATCATTACTCCCAAAGGAAACTTGGCGGTTTATGGAGAACCTTTCAACCATTCTTTGCAATTGTTCTATTGTTGTTCCAACGGGGACGTAGGCTTCATTGAGGGTTTTGAGCAAAACCCTCTGATGTTCGTCTGAGCTCATCAAAAGTGATAAAAGAGAAACCTGATCAGGGGATTGTCTGAGTTGATCAATTGTTTCGTAATCCGCTGTTTTCATCTTCTGAAAAAATGCTTCCGCCTCTTCAGGACTTACTGGTTTTTTAGGCGGGAAGCGTTTCTTGGCAATGCTATTTACTTCCTTGACATTAAGATATCTTTAGACCATTTTGTCTTCCTGGTTTTAGCCTAAGATTTCCTTGCCCTTGTATGTGACCAATGTTTTATCATAATTCCAGGGTACGGCCTTAGGGTCTGTCATGGGCTTCTGTGGCGCGCGACCAATGACCACAGGCTCGTTCAGCCTAAGTGGACATACCGGTCCCCGAACCACGTAAGCTCCTTTCGGTACATACATTTGAGTCATCTGCTCATTTATCTCAAACCTCTTAGGAGGGCTTAACGGTTTCTGCTCTTTCTTTTGCCCCCGAGGAATGTAGAGAACAACATTTTTGGATGACTTGCTTTCATCTCCAAACTTCTCCTCCACCTTTAGAGGAGTGTTTTGGTCTTTCTTTTCTGTGTTATCCTTTTTTGAGATGACTTTTGGCTTTATTTCTTTGTGGGCTATGGCAATGATAGCCTTCAGATCTGGGTTAAATTCTTTATCTTCACAAATCATCCCAATGACTGGCCCATTATTTTGAGCTGGCAGTGGATTGTTTGTTACATTAGGAGCATCCTCATCCCTCATCACTATTCTCTTTTGCTCAATCGAATCCTTTACTGCCCTTTTTAATGTCCAGCAATTTTTTGTATCATGACCCTCAGCCCCAGAATGATAAGCACAACGGGTACCCCTTTGATAGGAAGGTGATTCCAGATTTTGTCTGTTCGGGGGAACAGGTTGGAGTAGACCCAACTGGACCAGCTTTGGAAAAAGGCTTGAATAGGATTCTCCGATGGGTGTGAAGTTTTTTCTTGGCGGTTCTCGGGTGCGGAAGTTATTTTGTGGGGGTCGAGGATTGTAGTGGGTTTGGTATTGAGGTTGATTTCTGGGAGGTGGAGCACTGTTCTGATTAAGTTGTTGATGGGGCCTGCCATATGGCTGAGCATTCATTATTGCATATGGTGGATGGGCATATGCTATATCCTGGTGGGGATAGTAATGTTGTGAAGCCCTCTCAGAGAAAAACGGCCTAGGCATACGAGGTTTTCTTGTACCTGAGGCAGCCATTGATGACTCCTCTTTCTTCTTTCTGTTGGATAAACCTACCGACCCGCCTTGAATAACTCGAGAGGTGGACCTGATCACGGATTGACTGAGGATCCGTCCTGTTTTCAGCCCAGTTTCTACCATCTCACCAAGTTTTATAGCTTCAGCAAATGGCTTCCCCATTGCTGACATCATAATCTGATAGTAGTCAGCCTCTTGCGCTTGTAGAAAAACCATTACCATCTCAGCCTCATCCATCGGAGGCTTTACTCTTGACGCCTGTTCGCGCCATCTAACAACATATTCTCTAAAGATTTCTGTGGATTTCTTCTTTAAATTGGCCAGGGAATTGCGGTCCGGTGCAATGTCAATGTTATATTGGAACTGTCAGACAAAATCCCTCGCCAGATCGTCCCAGATATGCCACCTGGACATTTCTTGGTCCATATACCACTCGGAGGCAATGCCTAACAGACTTTCTCCGAAGTAGGCCATTAGAAGCTCTTCTTTTCCACCAGCCCCTCGTAGTTGATTGCAATATCTCTTGAGGTGGGAAATAGGGTCCCCATGCCCATCATACTTTTCGAATTTCAGTATCTTGAAACCCGCTGGTAGATGTACATGAGGGAACATACACAGGTCTGCATATGATACACTCTTTTGTCCGCTCAGACCCTGTATGTTTTTCAGGCTCTGCTCGAGACTCCTCATTTTCCTTGCCATTTCTTCTAGCTCGGGAGTCTTGGTGTTCATTTCTTGCCCCGGGGCAAACTCATATCTAGGCATTTGGGTGTAAGCCACTATAGGAAACTGAGTCAATTCGACTGGTGATGGATGTGCCTGATATGCAAACGACGACGGATTGAAGTTGGGCCGAGGCAAGGCGGGCTGTGTTGTGGCAGCACAGGGTGGCACGGTGAATATATTTGATGCTGTGCCGGCATTTGAAGTTTGAGGGTGTTCTTCTGAAGGCGTGCCCACAAAGTTGGAAGTAATAGTGGGGTATCCCAGTGGATAACTTATAGGGATATTAGTGGCCCCACCAGCTCTAGGAATAAGCTCCGGAAATCCGGGAATGGCGCTTGGTGGTTCTTTCCCATTTTTCCATGCGTCCCACATCTCCATCATGCGGAGACGCAATAGTCTATTCTCCTCGGCAGCTGCCGATTCTGGGACCATTATGCCGGACATCGGATTCTCCTCCGAGAGAGGAATTGTTGGCAGGGTCATTTCTGATGTCATCTCGACACTTCCCTTTGATCTCATGAAGTACGGGTGATGCGCCAGACTATCACAAAACCAATCATCGACAAAACCTATACTCAACAGCAAACCGATTAGTTTGAGACAAGTAACAGATAGGTAATCACATGTTGGGGTGTGATGCACCTAGGCAGTTAAATGTGTTTCTATATGGTTCACAACGATTGCATGTTTCATCCTGGCTTTTACTTGTATCTTTTCTTATGCTTTTTAATTTCCGCCTTTCTTTCCACTCTATTTTTCGCCCCCACTTCACTTATTTTCTCTTCTTTTTTTTTCGATAATACACAACTCTGAATAGATATAAGGAAAAATAAATAAATAAATAAATAAATGGAAACAAATGGTGTAAGCTTTCAATTTCATTAAATAAAACAATTCCATTACAGACTCGACTTTTGAAAAATAAACTACAATAGACTCAAAACAACTTCTGAAATAAGAAAGAAAAAGGAAAATACATATTGTAAAATTTTAAGAATACATTAAAGATTCATGTCCTGGGGCCCGTGGGACATCATTCGGTCTTTCCACGGGCCTTTGTGCGAGATCCCCTTGGAGCTATTCTAGGTCATTCATTATCCGGCGGACATACGTCATCACTGCGGCAAAGAATGTAGTCTGGGTCATGTCTTCGCAGTCTTGGCACTTTGCAACAACATACTCAGCGATAGTTCGGACCCTCTCTCGAATAATTCCTTTCTCTTGCAGCAAACGCCCTATTTGCTGGTCTCGGGCCTTTAATACTTGAAGGTAACGACGGCTCTGATTATGGACTTGTTGCAGATCCTGCTCCATCTGGGCCATTAAATCATAGCAGTGCTCCCGGTCTGCTTTGAAGTTCCGAGTTTATTTTTTCGCTTCATTTTCCAGACCAATCACCTTTCTTTTTAGCTCAGCAATTGTCCCCTCGTACTTCTTTTTCATTTGTCGGACGAGCTGTGCCCGCCCTTCAACATTTTCCGCCAACCGCTTTCTGAGTCTTTCCTGCTCTGCTTCAGACTTCTCCAGACCATCTTGATACTCTATCACTTTCTTCCTTAGGCCACTGATAAGCTTTGCATCTGTCGGATTTCTTTCTTGATTCAAGGCAGCCACTTTCATCTGTTGTATCTAAGATTTGAGGGCTTCATTTTCCTGGATCAGTTCTTTCTTTTCTCCCTCGTCCGCTGCGGCTTGCACCCCTTTCTCAAACTGAAGATCATGGACCTGTTTTTCTAATTTGCTTATAGTGGCCTTATACCCGTTTTCTTTGGCCAACCAGTCCCATTGGGCTTGGGTCTCTTCGATAAATGCTTGGAGGTGGGGTCTCTTGGCTGGTCGTCTAGGCTCGGCTTCCTTTTTATACCATGTAAGATATCCAGGGGAGACTTCGCCTCGAGACAGATCTCGAACACAGGTGTTTACAGGCAAGTACTGACATTCACTCCAGACCCGCCGAACCACATTCTCTGGGAACTGTCCATCGGCACAAATTTCTACTGTGTGACAGCTAAGATCCTCATCCTTTGGTACCGTTTGACATCTTCCCATCTGTCTTAGGACCCGGCACGGTGCGTAAGGTTGAATACTCCTGAGGCCCATTAGGAGGAAATACGGCCCGGTAGCCGACATATACAAAACTTCGTCAATTGCAGAACAACCGAGCACCCAATCCACTTGCTCTATTGTGACAGACTGGAGACGGGCTATCCATCCGTTGACCCCCTCAGGCACGCTAACATTCCCGACCTTGGCCTGGAATTCGGCTATGTAGCTTTTCCCTGCCGGTGCATATCTTATGTATTGAGGCCGTTGGCATAAATGCTCGATTACCTAAATTTGCAATAACATATTGCAACCTTCAAAAGACTTTTCCCCAGCCCTACAAGCAGTGAGAGCTCGAAAAATATCAGATAAAATCATAGGGGCGAGGACACTCTTGGCCTGAGTCAACAGTGTGCTAACGACTCCGGCTATCCGAATGTCAATGTGTCCGTCCTTTCTGGGGAATACTATGAGACCCAGAAACGCCACTATGAAAGCAAAACATCTATGCTCCTCCCACTTTGGTCGGTTTTCTCGACTACAAGTTTTGCTTTCTGGGTTGTTAAATCCCCCTACGTGACCATACCTTTGATAAATGAACTGTAAGGTCGCAAAACCATTCTCCAAATCCGGGTTCTGGACCCCCCGGCTTATCTTCATCATGTCCAGAAACTTGTGGGGGGTAACCGCCCTTGGGGCAACTAGGTATCCGTGCCTTAGCGGGGTTTCATTTCTCCCGATGTACCCAGTAATTTCTTCTAGGGTTGGTGTCAGTTCACAATCCGAGAGATGGAAAACGTTATGGGTCGGGTCCCAAAACGTAATCAGAGCCCTTATGATATCTCCCCGGGGCCTCATAGTCAATAACTCCGGAAGACTCCCTAAACATTACCTGACTGTGCTCTGCCCTGACTCGGTCAAATCATTCCACCACATCCTCAGCTCCAACGGGATCTTGGTTACTATTTTCATTTTCAAATCGTGCTCGTTCTGCACATTTAAAGTGATTTAAAAAAAGGAATCAGTAAAAAAAATGGACAATTTTTGCACATGTTTAAATAAACGGCTATAGTTGCAAATACGGCCCTCCAGCACTTCGAATGAGAAGATTTTAGGGCTGTGTTTGCTAAATAGCCAAAACTGAAATAAGTGGTCGTTTTTGCAAAACAGCCTTCCGGCGCCCTTTCAGAGACATTTGGGATATTTATGCAAAACGATATTACCTAACAACTTTTATTTTCGAAATTTCCTGAAATAAAATACTTAAAAGAAGAAAGGGGTACCCCTAGATTTTTGAATTTTTTTTTCATTATAATTAAAGAACGACTACTTTGAAAATTTTCAAAAGTAAAAGAAAAATATTTTTTGAGTTTTGTTTTATCTTTTCAAGGAAGAGAGAAAAATTTTCAATACCCTGAATTCGTAAGACTTTATTATCAAAAATCAAGAAAGAAAATATTTTTTGAGCAAATATATATATATTTTTTTTTTGAACTCTTCTTTTTTAACTTTTATTTTATAAAAGCAAGAAAGAACACTCAGAAAAAGTAAGAAAATATTTTTTGAATTTTTCGTTTATTTACAAAAAGAAAAATATTTTTGAGCTTTCAAAAGTAAGAAAGCAAATATTTAGAATTTTTTTTTTCTTTTTTTTATTTTAGAAAGACAAAATATTTTGGACTTCGATTTTTCTAAAATTCTTTTCGGTTTTTTTTTTCTTGATTTTGAAATCAGAAATTTTTCATTTTCTATAGCATTTTGACTTATTTTGGACACCAGGTTTCTTTTGAAAAGCGTGTAAGCAACCCTCAATTTGCTCATACCTCACCTTTCATCATTTCAATTCTCAATTTTCTAATTTTATTCTAATAGCCGGTCAACATGCAAATCGATGCGAAATAATGCACAAGTAGCACGTAAATTATGCATCAGGATGGTCTTTGATTTTGGGGTCACCTGTCCCAGACGGACCCAACCCCTGTGTTGAGTCCCGTAGGTGAAATGCACATAATGCAAATAAACATTCCTACTAGGGATCCGGCATGAGGTCACGTTATTCTAAGCTGAAACCTGGGTCTTGTTCTAGACTGGTGAACCCGAGCGGACGACTCGAGCCGAGGAGGGGGCTACGTACAGGGCACCAAAAGGCCACCCGACTTTGTAACTTATCCGGCCTCTTTCTTATTCATGGTATGACACTAACAGAAAAGGGAGTCACGGCCAGCGTGCATCTCCCCGAAGATAAGAAGAGAAAGGTTCGGAACAATTTATAAACAGTTCAGATAATATTAAAGCGGTAAAAGCGGCATTTAGCACATTAGGCATAACAGGTAATAAAACTCAAATAAAAGCCAAAAATAACAATCATCTTAAGCTCGAATTCTTCCTGAACCAGAGATTCTGGTTTCTTTATCCCCAGCAGAGTCGCCAGAGCTGTCACACCTCTTTTCGTACATCCTCGGAGAGGAATATATAAAAGAGTTTTTTCAATTAAAGTAACATTATTCGAAATGAGATTATTTAATTTATTTTCAGAGTCGCCACTTGAAATATTTTAATTGGTGTTCCAAGCCACCATTTTTATTTGTTATCCCAAATCGAGGAAGATTTCGACTTTCCTTATGAAGTCTGCGAACCAAAAATTCTAAGTAAGGAATTCTGTTAACCCGAGGGAAGGTGTTAGGCACCCTCGGATTCCGTGGTTCTAGCACGGTCGCTCAATTGTTATAATCGGCTTATTATCTGATTCTAATACATGTTATTAACCTATGGTGCATTTTGCCTCATTTTAATTTTCCGCTTTTAAAGTTTATCAGGAACTGCAATGTCAATCAAAAAATGTGCCACAAATCACGTCACATAAATGCACCCGCAATTTATAACACCTTTTAATTAAACATCGAGATTTGGATTTGGGTCACATAAATGCGCACCCGATTTTTAGGGAATTAACTTAATAGACTAGCGCGCCTAAAGCAAATTACGCGTTTTTAGTTTGCCGAGGGCCATGAAATTCGTTAAATAGCGCACCTCGATTTTTCTAAGTGTTAATTAACGAGGGCCATATATTAATAAATTAGTTTGGTATGGCGCGCCTCGAATAATTTCAAAAGTTTTTATTATTTAAATATTATTAAAATCGGGTCACCTAAAAGGCACCCCCGAAGTTTGTATTGTCACTATGTTACGGAAATCGTACCCATAGCGGCAACATAATTAATTGCGTCTAAGATCTAATTACTAAAGTTTGGAGAATCGAGACTTATTACACACCTCTATTAAATCAACTGAACTTTTAAGACTACACATTATTGAGGGATCCTGTTAGCAATCAACCTTATTAGCTTCGAGCGAATGGTGGGTTAAGCCCAATATAAATCATTTGGTATAATTGCGTTTACTACTATAATCACTAGGTGTACGAAAACGAACATAATTGGAGCTTCTAAAATTTACATTCATGGGCAGCTTCAATAGCTTTGTCAAGGCGCAAACTACAGCTGAAACGGGCTTAATTACACATACCTATGAATTTTGCAAAGACATTTACACTCTGAATCTTAACATTGCTGACACTATTTCCGCGATAGCCATTTAAATCAGAAATCGGACAAGCATAACTCAATTACGAATATATCCGCAAATTTCACAACTGTAATTCTGCTTTTTGCAGTATCATGCACCGTTTCCAGCATAGTCAACTTATTAAAACGGGTTGATCGCAAACATAGACAGTGAACTTACAAAGGTAACTATACTCCAAAGTTTACGTTCATAACCCAGTTTTATGCCAATCATAAACCAACCAATACAACTCACTTGTAAGCATAGATATTAAACTCACAAGTACAACTATAATTTGACTTTTACACAATCCATACTACTTTTCCAGTGTAGTTAACTCAACAACATAGATTACAAACTCAAATTTACAGTGGAATTGTTGCTGTTAGACCAATAGACTTAAAATAAGCCAACTTACTAATATAACCATTATGTTAAGGGAAATGACCAC
>MCJB01038490.1:18450-45246 GCA_002018475.1 Nicotiana obtusifolia
AAAAATATCATCACAGACAAGCCTAGATTTTGAATAATTTTTGTTTAAAACAACTTGTATGAAATGACTATCGAAACTGGAATTGAGACAATCAAATATCAACAAAGACAATCATTCAACAAAAAAAAAAACAGAAATAGATTCATCAAACAATCAATCAAAATTGCGTAATGCGGCAGCAATCATTCAACAAAAAAAAAACAGAAGCGATTGATCCATCAGGATCCAAACGAAACGAATGAAACATCAAAGACATGAGACTGAAAACAGGGGAATATCAGCTGATTCATACATTAACTTATTTTCATGATTTCGATTCACATTGAGAGGGTATTTGAACGTACCTATATGGTCGACAAACAAATCCTAATGAAGTCGCGGGCAAACAGGTAAGCAGCAGCACTGGAATTCAACAAGCTTATCCACTATTAGCTAACGATTTTGTATTTCACGTACCAAATTCCAGAGGCAGAGAGTTTTAAAGAAAGAGTGTTTCTGTTACTGGTTTTTTAGTTCCCCTGCTTGTCCAGTGTTTTTCAGTGTTTTTCAGTGTTTTCTCCTCTCTCGTGTTCTCTCTCTTTTCTTTTTCTCCTCAGACTCAGACCTCTCTCTGTCTTATATAGAAGACCAAACAGACTCCTCCCCTTTTATTTTTTTCATTTTTCTGTTTTAAAGGAAAAGAAACAAATCATTTTCAATGATCCTCCCCACTCCCACGATTCTGACAGATTTTTAAGAGCAAAATCCCAACAAAAATCTGTTGGAATCTTTTGAAATTGTCACTTCCCCCTTTAAGTATCTTCTATTTATAATTAACCCCCTCTAGTTGTCCATAAATTCCTTTTAAATAATAGCCACTTAACGATTTAGCCTAATTTATGGACTAGCCTACCAAAAATGAAAAATGGCTATTTTAGTAAAAATCCCCAAAATCAAAAATTGAAACCAATTAAAAGAAAGGGGGTAGAAGATGAACACTAGAAAATACCTAAAAAAAATTGAAATGAAACGGAAACAAGTAATTACCTTGAACTATCTTCTTATCCTTGATGATTTTGTGACCAAAAATAAAGTTTAAACTGTGTGTTCTTGTCAAGAACACACGGTTAAAACTTATTTTTGTTCAAAAAAACTCGGACTTGATTTTAATCCTTAAAGTTCTGATTTTTTACACGAGTTTCCTCGGATTTTTGGTTTTTGGTGGACAAAGGGGTCGATTGAAATGGGGAAGGTGACGGTGGGTGAGTTAGGGGTGATTGGGGATGGATTTTTGCCGGAATGGTGGCCGGAAAATGGCCGGCGACGGGGTCTAGGTTGGGGCGGCTAGGATTTCTGCGGTAAGGGGTTGTTTGGACGGGGAAAAATGAAAAGGGGGTAGGGTTTAATTA
Source organism: Nicotiana obtusifolia (assembly GCA_002018475.1). NCBI lineage: Eukaryota > Viridiplantae > Streptophyta > Magnoliopsida > Solanales > Solanaceae > Nicotiana > Nicotiana obtusifolia. The sequence continues at coordinate 19,839 of MCJB01038490.1, forward strand.
GGATGTTTATATATTAGGGTAGGTTAGTTTTGGACCGTCGGATCTGTGAAGACCGACGGCTCAGATCAAAAGGGAAAACAGACGGGTTTGGGCTAATGAGGGAAACCGGATTGGGTCAATTGATTTGGGCTTGGGTGATCCGGTCTTAAATTTTAATTTGGGCTGGCTTAATTCCAGCCCAGTCCGATTTCCTTTTTAATTCATTTTCAGCAATTTTGTTATTATTGCTTTGATTTTAATTTTCTTTTTTTTTTTTCTAGTTTTAAAACCTAGAGGACTTAAACTCCTAATTTATCTAAATGTAAGATTAAGCTAATTTAACTATTTATAACATTAAAACAATGCTAAATTTTATGAATTAAATATTGAGACTAAGAAGAGTAAAATAAACTATTTTTATAATTTTCCAATTTTATAAAATAACTAATTACCGATTCAATCCTAAAAATGTAAAACAAATCCTAAATGCTATGCATAATATTTTGAGTATTTTTCATGAATTAATTAGTTACAATTAGATCTAATTTATTTGTAAAATGGCTAAATTAAAATTATTTCATGTACTTCGGGTACGGTAAAAATCACGTGCTCACAGCAAGACCAAGCTCTAGGATATAGTGTTGAAAAAAATAGAACACAGTATTCTGTATGGGTGGAAAAAGTCGCAACACATGGAACGACATTAAGCTGACGAGGCATGACACGTGAAACGTGATATAGCGACAAGTGGCATTCTAAATTAACTGAACTAAGGATGCGGGGAAGGCACGGGAGAAACACCCACGTAATAGCATAAGAGAAAAGAACCGAGCCTGCCAGTTGTCAAAGGAAAAACAGGAACGGAATGAATAAGGAACGCAAAGAAGGGAAGAGACATAAACTAGAGATAAATAAGGAAGGGAAATTGAAAACAGTTACAAGGAATCTTTAGTCATAACTATGCCAGTTACAATTATCTATGGTAATGAACAATCTATACAGTTAATACTCTTAATTAGTCCAAGTTAAGTATGATGGTTGTTATGATTGTATGTTCCTATATAAGGATGGGAATTTCATTTTTAAGGGTAGGTGACGATTATTACTATAATCATATGATAATTCTTTGTCTACTCTCCAAATTTTCAGCCTAGATTTTGGGAAGCTTTTGTCAATTCATTCCTTCTTTTTCTTTTTTAATTAATTTTTTTATTTCTCTTAAGATTATCGAGACAGTGAAGTAAAAATTGGTTATCAGTAACCCGTTTTCTTCTAGATATTGATTTTGACCAAAAAATCTATTTTTGGTTAAACAAATTGATTCCATCACCGGAAATCTGATAATCTTTTCACTTTCCAAACTCTATTTTCTAGCAGTCAACTATGTCAACTGCTAACGAAAATAACCAGTTGAACGCACAAGGTGGAACTCCACCACTCCCTTATCCAACGGGATTCCCTAGCAATCTCGTGGAGGTTCACCCGAAAGGTCTACATCACGCGCTAATGATCAACAAGGAGATGAACAAATTGTAGAGCATGACGCTCTAAAGGAATTGATTGCGAAACACGTGAATAGGGCTCTGCAAGCTTTTGTTAGAGGATTTCCCAACGCACCACAAACTCTTCTACCGGTCAATACAGCAAACCTAGAAGACCCACGCTCAGGGCTTGACAACTCTGGAAGTGGAGGAATTCCAAATGAATCTCGTGATGGAGGGTAAGATACACCAAATAATTCTAATCTACAAAGTTTGTTACTAACTTTTGCTGAAACAATTGAAGGAGCAGAACGATGGCATAGAGCAAATACCTGGTGTGGTGTGCCACCCGTGATCAAAGGGGTGGATATTGACAAGTATTCACAACAACCTTAGAAGCCAAGTGCAACGCCTTTGCCAATTCCTAAAAAGTTTAAAATGCCTGATATCCCAAAATATGATAGAATGACTGACCCTCGAGATGATGTAACTGTATTCACAATTGGTGTGAAAGCCAGCGATTTAACCAAGCAAGAAATTGAATCAATTTTGGTTAAGAAATTTGATAAAACACTCACGAAAGGAGCATTAACATAGTATTCTCTTTTACCTGAAAACTCTATTGATTCTTTTGCTGAGCTTGCAGATTCATTAATAAAAGCACATTTGGGAGCTCAGTAGGTTGAAAAAAGGATGGAACATATCTTTAAGGTAAAATAGGGAAATATAGAATTACTCAAGGAATTCGTAGATCGATTCCAAGCAGGAGAGGATGATGCTACCTCGGGTGCCTGATAGTTGGGAAGCTATGGAATTCGCGAGTAATTTAAACGAGAAATGTTCAGAAGCCACGAGGAGACTGAAAGAAAGTTTGCGAGAACTTCCAGCAACAACTTGGAACAATGTGTACAACAGATACATCACAAAGTTGCGGATAGAAGAAGATATGGTTGCACCGCCAAGAACCGATGAAAGAAGAGGATCGAGATGTTCAGAATTAGAAAAAAGGACTGGAAAAAACAAGTACAAACCTGTCACGACCCAACCGGAGGGCCGCAACATGGCACCGGACCCTGCTCGCAGAGTGCCGGCGTACCCTTCATATCAGCTATCTTACTTTCTTTACTATTTAGATGGCTTGTCACATGCATGCAGTTCCGGACAACATCGTAATAGACCGAAACATCATACCATGACATCAACATACTTATGTACATAACGTGCCAACGAGGCTGCAAATGCAAGGCTATACAACAAAATACATTTGCCGTCGAGGCAATGCAACTGTACATGAGTCAATCCAGCACTTGTCTATACATACACTGACATCTGTCTATGAGCCTCTATGGAAATATATAAAATACAACCTACGCCGGAACAGGGCCCCGACGTGCCCAAAACGCCTATACAAAATGCATACCAAGACTGTAGCAAGTCCGAGGGATGAACCTTGCTAATATTTGCTGAACTGGATGGCTTACTGCGGTGGGGGAGCTCCGTTTATCTGTCTATCAGGACCTGTAGCACGACATGCAGCGTCCACAAATAAAGGACGTCAGTACGGATAATGTACTGAGTATGTAAAACAGGGAACATAATGTAAGAACAACAATGAGCATCAGGATAGAAACATATAACCCGTAATAAATGAAATGCCTCTGAGGGCGGCTAACCATGACATATTCGTAGTGCTTATGCATATACATATAACCTTTATAACATCATCATATTCGTATTCATGATCATTATCATCGTCTTGTACCTACGCCTCTGTGGGCTTACCATTTTCATATATATTTATTGGTATCATACACGTTTACATAGTCGTTACCTCATACATTTACATATGCCTCTGTGGGCTCGCCATCAACATATGCCTCTGTGGGCTCGTCATCATCATATGCCTCTGTGGGCTCGTCATCATCATCGTATTACAGCATATCTTACCCGGCCGCATTAGGCTCGGTCATAACATACCCGACCTTCATTAGGCACGGTCATACGAATTAGACTCTACACACACACACACACACACACACATATATATATATGGGCTCGTCATCATCATATGCCTCTGTGGGCTCGTCATCATCATCGTATTACAGCATATCTTACCCGTCCGCATTAGGCTCGGTCATAACATACCCGACCTTCATTAGGCACGGTCATACGAATTAGACTCTACACACACACACACACACACACACATATATATATATAATACATTGCATGCTCATTTGTAAAAATATGTTCCAGGCCCTTTTTAGTGATATACGATTACTATCCCCTTTTTCACATAATTAATAATATTCCTTTAGCATGAACCTTATAAGACTCAAGAAATACCAACAACATTGATTTCATAAGACAAGAGCAATCCTTCCATAGAGGGAAACAATATAAACAGCCCTAACTTCTAAGAGTAAAGTATTCTTTTGGGGCTCGTTCATTGCATTGTAATCGATAGGAGTCGTGCAAAAGAAAGAACGGTATAGTCTTACATACCTGGTATATGCTGCACCAGTTCTCAAGCTACGCAATCGCTACAATTCCTTAGTCTACAATTAAAGATTAGTTCAATCGTTACTCACTACGCGTCATAGCTATCATTAATCACAATCTCCTAAATTCATAGGGTGCTTCTCCACACCCTTCCTCCCCCAAACCTTATCAAACATATTTATAACACATGCAACTCATTTACGACTCATAATAACCATGACCCATTCCGTTTGGCAGTATTTATTTTGATTTCATGGCTTCCAAACACCTTCCCATAAGTCCTTACAGGCATGCAACAACATATCACGAATGCCCAAGGGAAAATTGCATGAAAGGGAGTAATAACTTACCTTGATGTGAATTATCTAGCCTTTTTCCCTTCGATTCCTCAAATTCTAAGTCTCGCCCTCAATTTGGGTTTGTAGGAGGAAACTCAGCTAGGGTTTCTTGATTCCTTCTTCAATTTAGGGCTTGGAAGAGGAAGAAATTGATTATATTGGTGTGGGATTGTGGGAAAGGGTCGTGGGGGTCTTCTTTCTGTGTTTGAGCCTAAGAAAAATGAGAAAGAATTGGGTTGGACCCCTTTTATAGGTCTGTCAATAAGTGACACACGTGTCTGGTGTTTTTCAGGTTTGCGATCGTATTTCAGCCGCAAACATGACATGCGGTTCGCATTCTGGCCGCAAATCTCAACCCAGAATTCTGTTGCATTATGTGACGCAAAAGGGCCAGATTTGTGGTTCACATTTTCAACAATGCAATCGCATTCTGGTCGCATTTCTGACGCGGATTCAGCCCAGAACTTCGTTCCATTCTGTGATGGAAGATGTCACATTTGCGGTCCGCATTTGCATTATGCGGTCCGCATACTGGCCGCATTTTTGACACAATTTCAGCCCAGAAATCTGTCTCAGTTTGCGATTTTGGTGCTGGATATGCGGTCCGCATTTGTGCTTTGCGGTTGCATATCCAACTATGCGACACCTTCGCTCTTTTTCTTAACTTTTGAACTATTTTTCGGGTTCTTAGGCTCTTATATGTGAACTATCTTACGGCGTATTTTAACGTACGATTTTACGGGTTGTAACAAAACCTTACATGGGACCTGCTGGGCGAGGCCCTCAATCTAAATAAGAAAACGCATGATTCGACTCAACACCGAGGCAAAAAGATACGAGTTCTTCATCTAGTTTCAGAAAGGAACGAGATGCACGAGGCAACGATTCTGGTACACACGCAAGGGAGGTGATTACAGCTTTAATGTCAGCACCTCCGAGTTAGTAGCTGTTTTAAGAGGCATGGGAGATAAGGTGCGATGGCCTAAAGAAATAAGGTCATACCCAAGCAAAAGGAATCCAGATTTCTGGTGTGAGTTTCACAACGATCATGGCCATAGAACAGTAGATTGTAGACTACTATAGGGAGAGATCGAGCACTTGTTGAAGCAAGGTTATCTAACTGACCTATTCAGTGAGAGAGGAAGAAATTCATATATGAAGAACAGACAGGAAACCCCGAAACCTCAATCACCAAAAAGAATAGTTGATGTGATAATTGGGGGAGATGAGGTCAATGTGCAACTTATACAGCTGCAAAAAAAACGTCAAAAGTCATACTCATGGGAAGCGAGTTCGCCAAGTCTTGGATAGAGACACTATAACATTTGATGATGAAGATGCGACGACTTGATGATTCCTCACAACGATGCACTGGTAATATCTTTACTTGTACACGATTCTAACGACAAGGTGATACCAAAGGCACGGACCTTATTCGGGTTTGATAATTTAAGTGTTATCACAAAAGGGGAAGTTTTGCTCAGCATGTTTGCAGAGGGAGTTGTTAAGGATACGAAGTTCTAGGTGGTAGACGCGGACATGGCATATAATATAATTTTGGAAAGATCATAGAATCACGATATAGATGTCATCCCATCCACATTGCATTAGGTTATCAAATTTCCTTCACAGTGGGGAATCCATCAAATCCGTGGAGATGAGCAAGCTTCAAGAAGTATCAACTCGGTGGTGGTTTCAAGCAAGGTAATCAAGGATGCAGACACGGAATAGCAACTATTGAACTCGATTGAGGATATAGGTGCAGAAACCTCAACTGAAGGCGTACTGGGATAGACTGATGTTGATTCAAGACTGGATGTTATTCAAGAATCAGAAGAAAATGAAAATACTAAGACAACTGTTGAAGAACTCGAAGCTGTAGTGCTATTTACACGTTGGCCAGACAGAAAAGTTTACGTCGGAGCAAATTCAAGCCTAGGAATGAAAGGTAAGTTGATCGAATTTTTACAAGCTAATGTAGATTGCTTTGCTTGGTCGCATTCAGATATGACAGGTATACCACCGGAGGAAACAAGGATCCTTCAAAAATCAGGTAGTCCAAGATGAGGTACAAAAGCTTTGAAAATTGGTTCAATACGAGAGGTAAAGTATCCTAACTGGTTAGCTAATACCGTAGTGGTTCCTAAAAAGAATGAAAAGTGGCAAGTTTTTTAGATTATACTTATCTAAATAAAGTTTGTCCTAAAGATTCATTTCCTCTACCACATATAGATCAACTAATCGATTCAACCGCAGGACATGAAATTTTGAGTTTTTTAGATGCATATTCAGGATATAACCTAATAAAAATGGACCCCTTATATGAAGAAAAAACTTCATTCATTACAAACATGGGGACTTACTGGTATAAAGTCATGCCCTTTGGTTTAAAAAATGCTGGAGCCACGTACCAAAGATTGGTGACTAAAATATTTCAAGAGCACTAGCGAAAAACTAGGAAGTCTACATCGACAATATGCTAGTCAAGTCAACACAGGCAGGAGATCATTTTCAACACTTGTCAAACATTTTCGAGATTCTCCGCAAATACAATATGAAGCTAAATCTAGAAAAATGTGTTTTTGGCGTGGCTTCAGGTAAGTTTTTGGGTTTTCTCGTTTCTAATAGGGGTGTTGAAGTGAATCCTACGTAGATCAAAGCTATATAGAAAATACCAGAGATACTCACAAGCAAAAATGAAGTACAGAGATTAACAGGAAGAATAACAGCCCTAGGGAGGTTTATATCAAAGTCATCAGAAAAGAGTTTTAAATTCTTTTTAGTATTGAAAAAGCAGAATCAGTTTGAATGGACTAACGAATGCCAACAAGCTGTCAAGGACCTAAAATTGTATCTGTCAAATTCTCCTTTGCTATCCAAACCAAAAGACGGTGAAAGGCTTCTCATTTATCTTGCTGTGTCAGAAGTAGCGGTAAGTACGGTATTGGTACGAGAGGATAAAAGTAAACAATCCCCAATTTATTATGTTAGTAAATCTATGTTAGATGCTGAGACACGATATTCCCATTTGGAAAAGCTTGTTTTAGCGTTAATCATGACATCTAGGAAGTTAAGACCTTATTTCCAATATCATCATATTCTGTAATAACTGCTTTCCCCCTGAGGAATATATTGCATAAGCAGGAATTATCAGGAAGGTTAGCTAAATGGGCAATAGAACTTAGTGAGTACGATATCATATATCAGCCTAGAACTGCGATAAAATCGCAGGTTTTAGCAGATTTTGTAGCGGATTTCAGCATGAATTTAGTTTCTGAAGCAGAAAAGGAACTACAGATATTCACCGGATCTAATCCGAGGACTTGGACTTTACTTATCAATGGTTCTTCAAACGTTAAAGGAGCGGGTTTAGCAATTTTACTAATTCCACCTTCAGGAAAGTCATAAGACAAGCAATAAAATGTTATCCAATCACTAACAATGATGCAGAGTATGAAGCTGCAATTGCAGGTTTGGAACTGGCACGAGAACTTGGTATAGTGCAGATTGTTATCAAAAGTGATGCGCATTTGGTAGTTAACCAGATGCGGGCGACTTACGTGGCGAGAGAAGCGCGAATGCAACAGTACCTGGAAAAGGTACGGGAATTACTTAGGCAATTTCAGTCGTGGAAGGCCGTGTATATACCCAGGGAAGAAAATGCAGAAGCAGATCCGTTGGTAAATCTCACGTCTGTCACGGATGTAACAAACGCGGAAAATGCTATCGTGATACATTTGTTTCATTCGGCACTTGGCCAAGACAAGAGCGAGGTAAATTTTAATAATTAAACTTGGGATTGGAGGAACGAATTTGTGACTTTTTGCAGTGTGGAATCTTGCCCGGGGACAAGAATAAATCACAATTGCTTCGCCAAAAAGCCGCCTGGTATTGCTTTATCCATGAAAATTTATATCGAAAGATGTTTCGCAGACCTTTAGCATGGTGCCTCAGCCCATCGCAAACGGAGTATGTGATGAGGGAAGTATATGAAGGGCACTGCGACAATCACGCCGGGGGAAGATTATTGGTAAAAATATTAATAAGAGAAGGATATTATTGGCCAAAAATGAAAGAAGAAGTAGAAAGCTTTGTAGCCAAGTGCGATAAATGTCAACAATATGCCAATATCATGCACCGCCCAGCAGAACTATTGCATTCAATTATTTTACCATGGCCTTTCATGAAGTGGGGCGTGGATATTGTAGGCCTGTTGCCTCAAGCTAAGGGAAAGGTACGATTTCTATTAGTTTTAATAGATTATTTGTTAAAATTGGTAGAAGTAGGTGCATTCAACCAGGTGAGAGAAAAAGAAGTCAGGGATTTTGTTTGGAGGAACATTATCTGTCGATTTGGAGTTCCAAAGGAAATCGTGTGTGATAATGGCCCGCATTTCATAGGTACTAAAATCACAAAATTCTTTTAAAGTTGGCAGATCAAACAGATTACGTCCGCACCGTACCACTCTGCAGCTAATGGACAAGTTGAGTCGACAAACAAAGTTATCATTAATAACTTGAATAAGAGATTAGAAGAATCAAAAGGCAAATGGCCAAAAGTATTACCAGGGTGTTGTGGGCTTACCGAACAACGGCAAAAACAAGTATGGGTGAAACTCCATTTTTGCTTGTTTATGGTGCAGAAGTTTTAATTTCGGTAGAGATAAGCAAGCCAAGTACGCGATACACATTTTACTGACGAAGCAAATAAGGAAGAGATGCGAGTAAATTTAGATATATTAGAAGAAAAGGGAGAAGCAACATTAGTTTGAATGGCAGCTCAAAAACAAATGATTGAGCGATATTACAATAGGAAAGCTAATTTGAGATACTTCAAGATTGGGGACTTCGTCCTCAAGAAGGTGTTCCGATCGACAAAGGTGACCAACGCAGGAAAGTTAAGTCCAAATTGGGAAGGCCCTTATAAGGTTCGAGGTATCGCTGGAAAGGGATCATACGAGTTGGAAACCATGGATGGCAAGGTACTACCATCAAACTGGAAAGCAGTTCTAAGTATTACTTCTAGACGAGGAAGGTACTAGTGGTCAGGTATCACGCAAGTTCAATTTTGTTTTGCTCTTTTAAATTTTACTAATAATTTTAGATGATAGGAAAAAAGCTAGCCTATACCAAATGATGATATTAAACCTGAAAGGCGCGCATTATACTGAATTATTCCCCGCCTAGGTTACAACATTTTTGATGGAAAAGGTTTATACAGTCATCATCTAAATAAATATCTCCGAGTCCCGTTCGTGTTTTTCTTTTTAGGGAATGGACCAAAAAGAAGGAGTAATCCAGTGTTCGAGATTTCATACTTCAAGGCTCCAACACTGGGGGGTTATGCATGTAGAAGAAAGTAAAAGTTACGAAAAGACATACTTCAGTTTAGCCTGAATCAAAAACCTTGAAGAAACAAAGCTCTGGAATTTTTCAAAGGAGTATGAACTCGCGAAAAAGATGCAAGATATTACATGTTCCTACGAGTTTTAGATTAAGGCCAAACTTTAGTCACGGGATAATAGACTCGATTTTGTATTTACTCACGGGATAATAAACCCGATTTTGTATTTTTAAATCTGCTACAATAAAAGCAGTTATGAAAGTGTTTGAAAGTTCAAATTATAAAACTTCCTCAAATTATTTCTTTTTTCATGTTTACCTCATGTTTCATATATTTGCTCCAATATGAAGATGAGACGTCATCTTCATCAGTGTTGTTAACATAAAAGGGCACTCTTTTTTAAAATCTCGTGTTTATCAAAGCCACGGATTGCTAAGGCATTCTTAAATGCAAGAAAAAGTTCAAACATCAAAAAAATCAAATAGCATAATATATGGCAGAAGCAACCAAAGCGTTTATAAAACAAAAAGGTGCTAATTTGTCATTAAAATTCCCAAAATTAAGCAAAGGGAAAAAACAACATACGGAAGTCCCAAATAAAAGCTAACAAAAAAAATAGGGGAGAGGAGAAAACTAAGGAGCATCATCAACGGGGGTGTCATCAACTAGAGAAGAAGGATTAACTTGAGCAGAAGAGGCATGAACATCGGCTCTACCAGTAACAAGACCATCCCCATCACCCTTGGAACCTTCATCTTCGGGTGAGGAAAAGCTTTAACATTGCTGAGTTTTATCAATTGCTTCTTTGGCCTTAGCAATATCAGCGTTAAGGTCAAAACTCTCCTGGTTGTTCAATTCGAGTCTCCAGGCGAGTGTTCAAAAAGGCCTAGCTCACATCCAACGATAGCTTATCCTCGAGAGCCTTTTTCTATTACCGAGACATCAAAGGCTGTCTTCAAAGGAGCGAAAGAACTTTTCAAGAATTGAATCTTATCCGCAGAGGCGCGAAGATCTTCCTGAGCCGGGGTAAGCGTCTGAACCAATTCTCCTGCGTAAACCTCTTTTTGATTAAGGAATTAATTCAAACTCCTTATCTCTTCAGTTGCCTTGGAAAGTTGTTCAGCAAAAGAGGACTCCAGTATATCCTTGTCTTTCCCAAAATTGACTGGAAGAGGCTTTTCAACCACTAGCTCAGCAGAAACCATCCTCATTTGACGCTCCAAAGCACTCTTCTCTTCTGCAAGAACCTTCTTTTCTAGTTGAAGACCTTTGAATTGTTCCTTCCAATTGTCAACCTCGGTGCACAATTCCATAACTTGCTGGTCTACGTGAGAAACTCTTTTCATAAGCTTGGTACCAATCAAATTAATCTGCAAAAAAAAAAAAAGTAAAGGAAGAAGAGTTATGAATGAGAAAGAAAGCGGAACAGAAATATAAGTTTGTACCTTCAAAGAAGAATGAACGATGTCGTTCATTAGAGTCAATGAGCTATGGCTTTTTAATTTCTTCTTCTCCACGGGGCCAATCAGTGACTTCAACCACACGTCAGCTTGACCATATTTCCTCAATAAGTTCCCATCCTCGGGGACCTCAATTATAACTCTTCTCATCTCCCTCCTGCTGCTAGAAGGTTCGGCCTCTGTATGAGAAACAACCACGGGAGTAACAACCGGAGTGGCATCAAGCAAGGGCGTTGAGGTGTTGATGGTAGATGAAGCTGGAAGGTAAGCAAGAGGCAGTTCTTCAGAGACATGCCTGAAAGCTTCTTCACCCGCAAAGCCTTGAGTGAAGAAAATATCAATGGAACCTAGTGGGGGATCAACAACATCTTCATCAGAAATCACTAAAGGAACGTTCTCTGGCTAACCTATGAATCTGAAAGGAATTGCACTGAAGGGAAGGCCATGAGAGGGGGGTGCCTTATCATCAGAAACCACGTGTCTCCTAACCCATGGCTTTCTCACCAAAAATCCTTCCTATGTTTTTTCTTCATCGTTAGAGCCACGGGCTTCGTCAGTCTTCCTTTTGGAGAAAGAAGCACTCAGAATCGGTTCTTAAGAAAAACTCATGGAAAGTCTGGTTGATTGAACAGATGCGAGGCTAATACCACGAATAGCAAATCCTAACAAAAAGGAAAGGGAAGAATCTTGTATAAACAAATACAAGAAAAAGAACTATGCAGGTAAAACGTACCGTGTGTCTTCACTTTCCAACCAAATTTTTGGGAAAGAAATTTCCAAGATCTTTTGTCCATGGGGGCAGCAGTTAATATTTTTTCCACCCAAGCACTTAAGTAGGGAATCTCATCAAAAACATCCATGGTTGCTGCAAAATGGGTACATGATTACAAGAAATTATGCAAGGTATATAGAAAAAGAAAAATAAGAAGAAAACTTTCGTGCAAAATTCTATTTTTCTGGGAAAGACATGTTCTCTTCACTCACTAATCCACTGGTGGGAGCAACAACGAAACGGGCATACCAGCCACGATCCCGATCATCTTCAGGGCTAATCAATACCCTCTTACTTCTAGCCACGAGAGAAAATACCCCCTCACGAAACAACTTGGGGGAGTAAATATGAAGCAAGTGCCGGAAGGTAAAAGGGACGGAAACCAGATCCGACAAAAAATGTAGGCAAGCAACGGTCATCCATACAATGGGGCCAATCTGACCAAGACACACGTTGAAGTAACGACAAAACTCAATTACCACTGAATCAATAGGAGGCTTAAATCCCATAGTAAAAGGGTAGGTATAGACAAAAGAGTAACTAGCTTGGTAGGAGGTGATTCTCTGATTAGCACCAGGGACTAAAACTAGGAAATCTGATTTCTAGTAGCACTCTCGTCGAACTAAGGAAAGAAGAACGGTAGTGATCAAACTCAGATAAAGTTCAGCAGGGCTGAGAGAAGCTATAGAAGAAACTTGATTTCTCATGGTTTCACGGTCAGTAACAAAAGAGAATTCTTGGGGAACAATTTCTGCAACTGTAGGTTCACGCACAGGTTCATTTAAGTCCTTATTCCTAGAAAAGATCTGGGGGTTAAAAAAGTCCAAGGTTTAGATGAAGATGGCCTAGTAGAATTGCTCTGAGAAGAAGAACCACGGTTAGATATTGAACCAAGACTACGGAGTCTGCCACATCTCCTACTTCTAGTAGGGGCAGTGGAAGGAGGTAGTTCATCAACAATCACAACTTTGCGAGGATTTGGCATTGTCGAAGACATGATTATCCAAGGGAATACAGAGGAAAAGATGCAGAAATATCAAGAAAGAGTAATGTAATGGATGATGAAGAAGGAGAACTCCAAAAATAAAAGAGAATAAAGTGTTTATAGGAAGATACGACCGTCATTAAAACTGGTCATCATGAAGCATCTTAATGGAACCATCACTTCATGACTGGCGCGGCCGTAGGGAAAGAACCCTAAAAGGTGCTGAGAAACTGCATAACCAATCATACGAGGACACGTGGTGTGTGCATTAAATAGATGTGACAAGCGATACATCGATTCTTAAAAAGGCATGATGACGCTCGAAAAGCGGCGGCAAGGAATTCCCGCCATAAAAACTTACCACTTCCCAAATATTCGAGAATATTCAGAAAGTGGGGAAACTATATGTATGGGTGAAAAAAGTCACGACACCTGATGACATTGAGCTGATGAGGCATGACACGTGAAACGTTGATATAGCAACAAGTGGAATTCTAAATTAACTGAACTAAGGATGCGCGGAAAGCATGTGAGAAACACCCACGGGATAGCGTAAGAGAAAAGAACCAAGCGTGACAACTGTCATAGGAAAAATAGGAACCGTATGAATGAGGTCCGCAAAGAAGAGAAGATACATGAACCAGAGATAAATAAGGAAGGGAAATCAAGAACAATTACAAGGAATCTTTAGTCATAACTATGCCAGTTACGGCTATCTATGGTAATTGGCAATCAATACAGTTAATTGCCTTAATTAGTCCAAATTTAAGTATGATAGTCGTTATGATTATATGCTCCTATATAAGGATGGGAATTCCATTTATAAGGGGAGGTGACGATTATTACTAAAATTCATATGATAATTCTTTGACTACTTTCCAAATTTTCAGCCTAGATTTTGGGAAGCGTTTGTCAATTCATTCCTTCTTTTTCTTTATTAATCAATTCTTTTATTTCTGTTAAAATTATTGAAAAATTGAAGTAACATTTACTTATCAGTAATCTGTTTTCTTCTAAATATTGATTTTGATCGAAAATCTATTTTTGATTAACCATATTCCTTGGGGGCACACCTAAATTTAAATAGTTAAAAACTAGAACCACTGAATAGGGCAAATGTTACATCAATATCATTAAAGAAAATCATATATACCAAAACAAAATGAATCTAATTTCTACAGTACCATATTACACCATCTCGAACCTTATTAAACACACTTTGGTCTTCCTTCAAATGAGACCATTTTTTCCAGCAAATATCCGAATTACCCCACCAAAATATCCCCAACAAAACAGAATCAAAGTATATTATATGAGAAGACATTATGCCATATGATTGTGTCTGTTATTCCGGGTAGTCTTCTTTTGTCTTTCCTCAGTACCGGAAAAACAAAAGCAAAGCAGAAACCGGAAATAATCGGACACGACGACAGCACAAGGCTTACCTTCTTTTCAACTCATATAACATTAAGGGAAGTGTTTTCTTAATATAAATATATTTTCTTTTCTTTCACTACCATCGAGGGACAATTATTTTTTAATTTTATAAAGCATAAAAGAAAAATTCACCTTTTTTTAACATTTCTCCTCTCCATTTCCCATTCACCAATCTCCAATCCCAAAAAGAAGTACACCTTCTTCTCATACTTGCGTGTTGCCTTCTCCTTCCACAATTCTGGCTGAGCAATGACTTGGTTTGTGAAAGAGCAAGACATGACAAAACTAGGGTGTACACGTGACCATCGGGTCACGGATTCGAGTTGTGGAAATAGCATCTTGCAAAAATACAGGATAAGACTGCATACAATAGACTCTTGTGGTCCGACCTTCCCCGACCCTGCGCATAGAGAAAGCTTAGTACACCGAGTTTTTCAAATATATACATTTAATATTGTCTTTCAAATATTTCGTGATGGGCAAGATTCTTTTATTTTTAAACCTTTTTTCGTAGGGTTGGTGAGTAGAATAGTATGACTCAATATTAACTTCACGTTCACAATAACATGCATTATAACAACAAATAAAAATTGAAAAATGAGAGTTTTCTTGTAATGGAGTACTGTACTGGTCTTTCACCAACAAAGAGAGGAACTGAAAGCCAAACATTGAATAGGTAAATGAAACTGACATAACACAATATTGTCTTAGATATGTACAAATGTACAACTTTATAAAGGTGTAAAAGAAGAACTGAAGTAGATATTGTAACTTCTTGTATACCAACGTAGGCACGAGGGATCCATGAGGTTGAACAACTCCGGTGGATAATCTGTTGGTTTTAATGAACTTGTTCCTAGTATTTTTGAAAGCATAAAGATGTGGCTAATTAGCTTTTGCTTTGACTTCAATTTTGCTGGGGAAAATCTTTTTCATAATTCTTTCGGTCGAGACAGAAAATCTGCGAGTATATTATGCTTTCCTTTCAGGTGCTTGACTTGATACTTGTATGGAGAGAACCATTGAACCCATCTGCGAATCTAAGAATTGAAAATAATTTTTAAATTTATTTAATTATATTTCGGAAGGTCTTCATATCCATCTCTATTAGGAAGCAAGTACGAAATTGAAAAAAAAAAATGAGGTATACCAACGTAGGCAATTTGTGTTTAATACACACATTAGAATGTTTTAGGTAAAGATTATAAGCTTATATCTCGTATACAAAATTAAAGAAAGATCACTCATAAAATGAACAGTTTGTTTTTCACTCTCAACATTATTTGTCATTTACATAAAAGCATATAGCAGATGGTTGGGATTCCACCATTTATCAGATTTTTAGGTTCGATCCCTAATATTGAAAAGTTTTAAGAGGAAGTGTTTTACTTTATTAGTGAACCTACTTGACGTGAATACGAATTAATCGAATTGATAATTTATGTATATCGAATGATTAAATAAAAATATTTTTTATTTGGCATATATGTTTAAAAATGACAGTTTTGCTCAAAAAGTTAAGTTATGCATGACTCTTAATTACTACAGTATTACTATAAATATCTTTTCTACCCCCAAAAAAAGATTTGAACCACTTAAATACCATTTTTGTCATTTCCCCCCCTCAAACTGTCAACTAGTTAGAAATTTGAATTTGACAATTGAACCATTTGAATTGTAGTCCTTAGTAAGGTGAATCAATTCAATTGCCATTTACATAAATCTGGTGCTTCCCCTCAAGACAAAAGGTCAAGTCCTTGACATTAGTGACTTTGAATTTGATCACATTTTTTCATATTAAACGAATTTAAAAGATGGGAAAAAAGGAAAGAAAAATTGAACTCATATCGACTTGTAACTTAATCCACTTGAATTCCTTATAGAATTATATATTTTTAGTCTTTCCGAAAAATAACAGCCCATATAATATATATTCTTTGTATAAACGTGCGTTGGACGTTAATAATGACACATGATGATTTAAACATTTATTTTTATGAATGAACAATAAAATTTAATTAATGAGAGATATTTTATGTATAATAATACAACAATCATCTAAATGTCGAAAAATATTATTACATTAGCATAATACATGAATTTAAAATAAAAGGACATCAAAAAAACTTACACAAATGATCAATTTTGTCGTGTTAGTTAGATAATTATGTATTATAGTTTAGAAGTATTTTTGTGATGATATCTTAACTAACCCTTCTTTGTGGATAATATTTTTTTTGTATGTTTCCTCCTACTACTTTGGTTGCTCTGCCTTAACCAGAACTCTTGTTGTCGATCTTGATATCCTTCTTGAAAGTGCAACATACAGTTGTTCGTGGAAAAAAATATATTGCAGTAAATATAGTCCAATATTTAGGATGTTTGTCCTTGTCTTTTATTTATTATATTTACAAAACATAAACATAATAAAAATTATTTTCGCACAAATTTAAAAGGATATTTCTTAGTTTCGAAAGACGAAAGTTGAATTCAGAGATAAGAATATACTTAGAAGCATATTGACCAGTATCATAATTTGCATGTATGACGTTATTGTCAAAACTTCTACATACCATCAGTGTGCTTTTACATAAGTTGTTCCGCGTATCTAAATTTTTCAGTAGCATGACGGGCATATTTTTCTTTAAAATTAACACATATATAATGGAAGATCAATTTTAACTTAGTCTATTATATATACGGTGGCACTAGCATACGCAAGAAATAATAAACTTGACAACAAACATCTATGATAGAAGGCCATTTGGTATTAAAGTATTTAAGTATTCTTCTTGGTAGTAATTATTGGAATCATTTTCTGAGTCAAAAACAGAAAAATATTTTGTTTTTACTATAAAATTTTACAATAAACTTTTTATTTAGTTGATCAACATATTCATTTCTGCTACCTAAGATATCTTTTTAATTCTACCATGCGATTTGCACAAATTGCGTTTTTATCTAATGATAGAAATATTTCTCTTATTAAATGCACTACTATTACCATTGAGATTGATAACCAAGTGTTCACGAAGAACCAAATGATCTTTTATTGGATGCTCTTCTTCGTTTCCGACACGAAATAAGAAGGCACTAAATAATGGATCTGTTCTTACTTTATATTTCTAGTCATTTGATTCTTTTTCGTTTGAGACCAGAAGTATAACTTTGGCAAGCTAGCTTTTACAATCTCTGCTTTATATCGATTTTGGAACTACTGGTAGTACTTGACATAAATCACCTTCAAACCATTAATTTTTCACCAAACGGTTCATTAATATCCAATATATCTCTAGAACTCCGGGCAATTATTTCGATCGTTTGACATTTAGGATGTGTTTGGTACGAAGGAAAATATTTTCCATGAAAAATATTTTCCTAGAAAGTGTTTTCATGAAAAATTAGTTTTTTTATCACTTATTTTTCTTTGTTTGGTTAGTGAGTGAAAACCTTTTATCAGAAAATATTTTCTAGTATTTGGTTAGAGAGTAAAAAAAAAATTTAGAAAAATAATTTTTTATGCTACTCCCCGCACCCCCTTCCCCCAAGTCCCTATGTTTCATGTGCTCTCCGCTNCCTCGCCCCAAATACCAAACATTTTCATGACTCTATTTTCTTTAAAGAATTTAAATATTCTTCTAAAAATTCACACAAGCCCAAATGAACTAATGAGTTGCTTTACTTTTTTTTATGCAAAAACAATGTTGAAATTTGTGCTCACTAAAAAAAATACTTTTTTTTTGTTGAAAAAGAAAATACTATTTATACAACAAAGTACTCATTTTGTTGAAATGAAAGAAAATACTTTTTATACATCATGAAAGAAAATGCTCATTTTGTTGAAATAAAAGAAAATACTTTTTACTACATCATTTTGTTGGATTAAAGAAAATATTTTTCTACATCAAGAAAAGAAAGTACTTTTTTATTAAAATAAAAAAAATACTTTTATTATATCGTGAAAAGAAAATACTCATTTGTTGAAATGAAAAAAATACTCTATCTATAACATAAAAAGAAAGTATTATTAATAATATTTCTATTTAGGATGATGTTGGGGATGGAGTGAGGTGGAGTTGGGGTGGGGTGTGGATGTGGGGGTGGATTGGTGGTGGTTGGTAGGGATGGGGAATGGGAGGAAGATGGGACAAGAGTTTAGGAAACTGCTTTCCCTTCTCTTGATAAGGAAAATATTTTTCTCCAATAGTTCATGCGAAAAATATTTTTCAAAACATTTAAGCCAACCAAACATAGGAAAATTGGTTCATACCAAATACACCTTTAGCCATAAGTGTTTCATCCCATATTATCATTTTTGCTTTTCTTATAAATTTAGCACTATTGCTCTGCTTTGATATATTTATGATGGTTATTTAAGTTGTTTGAAGAGGTATATCAAATCTAAAGTGCGCGGCCTCACAATAAAATCGTTGTTGGTACACCATTTGCTATTATTGCTAACAGTGTCATGCCTCTTGATATGATATTTGCAAGTAATGCATGACATAGAAATATTATTTCGATTCTGCCAGAAGCATCTACACAAAATAATTATGTTATAGCAGAGTCGACTCTTTATAACATAGTCTTGAAAGCTTGTTCGTGTTTAGGATTTATCTTTTTGCGCTTTCTCAGACACTTGTATATAGCATTTTGATTCTTAATAATATACTATCATTTTTACTTTGTGTTCTAGCGGTCTTCTTATGAAACAAATTTATGTTTCATATGATTTTTTTTTTAACTTGAATAAGAATTTTACTCATATGTTGTATTTAAAAAATAATTGTAATTGATTCTCTTACTAAATAATTAATTAAAATATTTAATTATTTGGTTTTAACATAAAAAATAATTTATTCATGTTGATTCAGATCTTAATATTAGTTCATCTCTTGTTTTGAATATTTAATCTTAATTATAATTTTATCCACTATAAAATTTATTTTCAAAGAGTAAAAGATTAATATGACATTTCACTTTTAGATCTTTATGTCTATAGAATCATTAGTGGTATTGACTCTTACCAATCTTTTTTTTTCTCTTTCTCACACATTTATATTCGTAAATATTTTCTTAGTTGTTGTTTAATAATTTTTTAATATTACACAAAAAATTAATTACAAAAATATTATTTGAGTAGGAAAATAGTTCAAAAATAACATAAAAATATATTATCGTGGGGGTATTTTTTTTTCTCAATTTCAACTCTTTATGCAGTTTATTTAATATTACTTTTATTTTTTCTTGATATTGGACATTATGGAGTAGTAATGTATTACTAATACCGAGTATTCTTATGAAATTGATTTTATTAAATCTTCCTACATATTTCTAATAAGAATTTAATAGACAAATTTTATTAATTTTAAAAATTTAAATATTAAAAATTAGCATAAAAGGTATTGTAGTCCAAAAAATAGGTTATTGCAGTTATTTCCTTTCCCTGTGAGTTCTTCCGTGTAATATATTAGGACTATTTTAATATATTTATACTGCATTTATGCTTTTATAATAATATATGCTCTCTTTTTTCTAAATGAATTTGGACAATATAATACATTCTTAAATCAAATTAGTAATAGGACATTATAATACGTTTTCAAATTAAATTAGTAATATGAATTTTTAAGAAGTATATCCTAAAAGTAATAGAATTACATGAATAAAGATATTTAATTATTCAATTTTATACGAATTAGACAGCCCGAAAATAATTGTACTAATATGATTCCTAAAGTAATCATGTATAATTGCTAAAGTGTATTATTATGTCCTAAAACTAATAGAATTATAAGGCAAATATCTAAAATTCCGGTTATGTCCTTTTATTATGAGTTATTATATTTAATGTTATAAGGTTATTTTTGTAAAATAACATTGTATTCATGCATTTATAATAATATAGATATAGATGTGTATCATATACATACATACATATATTTTTCCTTTGTTCAAGGGAAGGGGCAAAATATAAAATTGGTGGATCGGCCCGAAATTAATTATATTTGCTAGCTATATATATAATAATATATTATTTAGCTAGCAAATATAATTTATATATATACAGTCAAACCTCTATAAATAATAATGTTAGGACCATGAAATTTTATTAATTTAGCGAGGTATTAATTAATCGCGTAAATTAATAATTATTAATTTATAGAGTATGTAATTTATATATCTACAATGTGAATATGTATGAAATACATGAATTTAATTAATAAGTATTAATCATGCGTATTAATTAAATTCATGTATTTTCATTGATAAATGTTTAGTATTCCATACATATCTCAAGTTAAATGTATAAATTCACTCAGCTATTAATGTAGTTACATGTACTAACATTAACTAATTTACTATATAAAGAGAGTTACTACATACAACTCTACAAATCAAAAGAAAAAATGGCTTCTCATCTCAAAGGTATAAAAAAATCAACCATGACAGATGATATGCGTAGAGAATTATGTGAGTACAAACAACAAAATCCAGCATGCACTCAAAAGCAATTGCAACAGTGGGTGTCAGAGAAGTTTAATTTGCAAGTTAGTCAAGCTACAATATCAAATACAATCAAGAGGTCAGCAGAGTATCTATCAATTTCTGACATTCCGAAAGATGATGCCAAAAGACATAAAGCTGCCAAATTTCCAGAATTAGAGAAGGCTCTGTACGAGTGGTTTGTTCATAACCAAGAGCGCGTTAATATGAGTGGGGAACTAATTGTAACAAAGGGAAAAGAGTTTCTAAGAAAGATGTATCACATTGATACGCCTGATTTTCATTTTTCTCAAGGTTGGCTAGAGCGCTTCAAATCAAGACACGGCATCAAGACATATCGTCGTTTTGGAGAAAGTGGTTCGGTTAATATGGAGGTGGTG
The DNA here is from genome assembly GCA_002018475.1 of Nicotiana obtusifolia. NCBI lineage: Eukaryota > Viridiplantae > Streptophyta > Magnoliopsida > Solanales > Solanaceae > Nicotiana > Nicotiana obtusifolia. The sequence continues at coordinate 41,023 of MCJB01038490.1, forward strand.
GAGAACAATTTACAATCCATAAGAGAGAAACTTAATCAGTTTGCTATGAAAGATGTTTTCAATATGGATGAAACTGGATTATTCTACAGGCTACAATCAGGTCGTTCTCTTGCAACAAAGCAACTTGAAGGTAAGAAACAAGATAAGGAAAGACTTACAATTGTTATTTGCTGTAATGAGGATGGTTCTGAGAAAATTCCTTTATGGATAATTGAGAAGTACACAAAACCACGTTGTTTCAAGAATGTGAAGTTGGGTAGCATGGATTGTGAATATCGTGCCAACAAAAGAGCATGGATGACTGGGATTTTATTCCAAGAACATGTTCAACAACTTGATGCAAAAATGGACTGCTCATCCAAAAAACATTGAAGGTTTGAGAAATATTGAATTATTTTTTTTGCCACCTAACACAACATCAAAGATTCAGCCTTGTGATGCAGGGATCATACGAGCTTTTAAGATGCATTATCGGCGACGGTTTTATCGAAATATTTTGGAGGGTTTTGAAATTGGGAACCCGAATCCAGAAAAGATTAATGTTTTAGAAGCAATGAATCTTGCAATCTCGGCATGGAAAATAGATGTACACTCAAGTACTATTGCAAATTGTTTCAGGCATTGTAAACTCCGATTGCCAGATGGTGAATCCTCGAAAAATCAAGAACAAATGGACAATGACAGCTTACAACAATTGCAGAATCTAATCAATGGATTGAATTATCATCATGCAATGAATGTTGAAGATGTTTTGAACTATCCGGGAGAAAATGACACAAGTTTGGAGTTGCCTACGAATGAACAAATAATTGAGAGTGTTATGAAAAGCAACAAAGAAGATGAAGTGGAAGACGATAGTGTGGAATTAGAACAAGTTTCGCGCAAAGATGCTTTGAAAGCAACAATCACCTTACATCACTTTCTTTTACAATATGAGAACTCTACACCAGATTTTCTTAATGCTCTAAGAAAGGTTAAAGATGGGATTCAAGGTGATATTAATTTTAAAAAGAAACAAGTAACATTAGATTCATATTTTCAGAAATCTTCTTAGATTAGTTATGAATTATATGAAAAATATTTTTACAGATCATGAATTATTAATTTATATGTCAAATGAGACCTATATGAATTTATTTTTTCGTATTATCTTATAAATTTAGCGAATTATTAATTTACCACGTTGGTTCCGACTAGGGACCGGAAAAAATTATTATTTCAACGAGATTATTAATTTATCGAGTATTAATTTAACGAGGTTCTACTGTATAATTAATTTCGGGCCAATCTACCAATTTTATATTTTGTCCCTTCCCTTGAACAAAGGAAAAATTTCAACCTCAATCACCAAATACGTGTCTACTTTTGACCTCAAATATCACCAACACCCAGAAATCAGCTTTACCAAACATCCCCAACAACAAACAAAACTTAAATTTGTTTTTTAAATTTTAAAAAAAAAAGTGGCATTAAAAGGGTATTATTGTAAATTCATGCAACCACGTCTCCTATAAACTCCGTTCTCCATTTCCACTTCCTCTGCGTCGTTGCCATCATCTCCTCTGTTTTCTCCATTTCTCATTCAGACACAGAAAAAACATCCTCAATTTCCTCAAATATGGATCCAGTTTCAGTCTGGGGCAATACACCCTTATCAGAAACCGACCCGGAAATCCACGACCTTATCGAAAAAGAAAAACGCCGTCAATGTCGCGGCATTGAACTGATCGCATCGGAAAACTTCACGTCGTTCGCCGTAATCGAAGCACTCGGCAGCGCGTTAACTAACAAATACTCCGAAGGAATGCCGGGTAACCGTTACTACGGCGGCAATGAATACATAGACGAAATCGAAAACCTAACAAGTTCCCGCGCTTTACAAGCTTTTCACGTGGACCCCACAAAATGGGGTGTTAATGTTCAACCATATTCAGGTAGTCCAGCTAATTTTGCTGCATATACAGCAGTTTTAAATCCACATGATAGAATTATGGGATTGGATTTACCATCTGGTGGACATTTAACACATGGGTATTATACATCTGGAGGGAAAAAGATTTCAGCTACTTCAATTTATTTTGAGAGTTTACCTTATAAGTTGGATTCAAAAACTGGATATATTGATTATGATAGATTGGAAGAGAAAGCATTGGATTTTAGGCCTAAGTTGATTATTTGTGGAGGGAGTGCTTATCCTAGAGATTGGGATTATAAAAGGTTTAGAGATGTTGCTGATAAATGTGGGGCCCTTTTGCTTTGTGACATGGCTCATATTAGCGGCCTTGTTGCTGCTCAGGTATAATTTTGAATGCTTTTTGTTTTGGTTTAAAGATTGTATTTTTATGTCATTTTTTGATTTGCATGATGATTTGGCTTTTATTTTATGCCATTTTGTGATTCATCTAGCAGATCCTAACTTTTATTAAATGCTATTTTTTGTTGCATTTTTTAATTAACAAATGTGGTGCTCTTTTGCTTTGTATTATGGCTCATATTAATGGCCTTGTTGCTGCTCAGGTAAGTTCTTGATGTAGTTTTGGTTTGAAGATTGTATTTTTATTCCATCTTTTGGCCTGCATGTATCTGCATTTACTCTGACTTTTATTTGATAGTACCATTTTGATTCATATAGCTGATCCGAACTTTTAGTACCTAATTTATTGCATTTTTTTTCTACAAATGTGGTGCTCTTTTGCTTTGTATTATGGCTCACATTAGTGGACCTGTTGCTGCTCAGGTAAAGATTGTTGTCCGTCTGTTTTAAAGATTGTATTTTTATGCCATTTTTTGATCTGCATGTTTCTGCATTTTATCTGGCTTTTATTTGATAGTACCATTTTGATTCATATAGCAGATCCGAACTTTTATTACATGCTATTTTTTGTTGCATTTTGATAAATGTGGGTCTCTTTTGCTTTGGTATGTGCTCATATTACTATATTAGTGAGTAGACCTTCTTGCTGCTCAGGTAAAATCTTGTTGTCCTCTGTTTTAAAGATGGTATTTTTATGCCACTTTTTTATTTGTGATGATTCTGAATTTGTTTAGAGGGTAGATCTGCATTCAATGGCTTTTATTCGATGCTACTTTAGACAATTCATATAACCGACCCTACTAGTTTTAATTCCATGCTATTTTTTGTTGCATTTTGATAAATGTGGTGCTCTTTTGCTCTTTGATATGGCTCAGATTAGTGGCCTTGTTGCTGCTCAGGTATACTTTTTATTTTTTTGTCTTAAAGATTGTATTTTCTGTCAATTTTTGATTGTGTGGTGATTCTGAATTATTTAGAGGGTAAAATAGCATTGAGTTTGGCTTTTATTTGATGCCATTTTTTATTCATATTAGTGCCTTAGCAGCTCAGGTAAAATTTGATGTTTTTTGTGTGATGGTTCTGAATTGGTTTAGAGGGTAGACCTGCATTCAATTTGGCTTTTAATTGATGCCATTTTGATCTAGCTGACCCTAACTAGTTTTGATTTCCATGCTATTTTCTTGTTGCATTTTGTTCTGTGGAAACACGCTGCCTTCTGCAAGAGCTTTAATTTTTAATGTGGTACTCTGCACCTTTGGATTTAACTTTTGGGTCCGCCTCTCATGAGGATTCTGATTTGTTTTATTGCTAGATGTTATTTATTATTGGTTTCTATTAAATGGTTGAGCAGAGCAAAATAAGGATATATTGGCATCTTGGTTTTATGCTTCATGATCCATAACGTTGATATTTGTATTAGTTGAGTTTGCAGTTCTACCAATCTTTGTTTGATTACACGATCATCGTGAGGCTTAACGGGGAATTACTACTTCAGCTGTCTTTACATAATTATATATTAGAACTGATTTTTAATGATATGCATTTCTTTTATACACCGCGATCTGGATTATGACTTTGGAATTTCAAGACTGTATCTTTGTTAGTGTCTTAACTAGATCTACTCTTAACCCTTCAAGCTGCCATAGAAAGAAATGGCATGTGACCTTGTTTACTTATAATAATATTGTGGTGGGTCTGAGCATTGTAGAAGTAAGTGAAATGCTTTATTCTTAGATGATAGATCTTCCTTTTCCTTGGTTTATCCTTAATACTGCACCGTTGGTCCTTTCGTATATGTTCTTTTGATTCCTAAAAGCTGTTTTCGAAGAGTTCAATTTGTGTGGATTGAAGAAGCAGGAATGTATCACGATAATACCTTGTCCTTCAGATGGAACCCTTCTTTTAAAAAC